>CM044005.1:7444818-7629818 GCA_024085815.1 Flaveria linearis | reverse complement strand
ATTATTATTATTTTTATAATTAAACTATTATTATGATTATTATTATTATTATTATTATTATCATTATTATTATTATTGTTATTATTATTATTATTTTATTGGCAAAACTAACTTTAAATTAACTCAAAATCACAAGATGTTACAGTCTCCCCAACTTAAAAGAATTTCGTCCCGAAATTAAAAATAAAACTATATGAACAAATGCGGATACTTCTTCTTCATATGTTCTTCACGCTCCCAAGTGAACTCAGCTCCACACTTTTCTCCCAACGAACCTTGACAATTGGAGTAGTTGTGGTTCTAGTCCTCTTCAGGGTTCGGTCCATAATCTCAACAGGCTTCTCAACGAAATGCAATGATTCATCTATTTGGATTTCCTCGAGAGGAACATGCAAATTTTTATCAGCCAGACATTTACTCAGGTTTGAGACATGGAAGACAGGATGAACCCCGCTAAGTTCAGTAGGTAGTTCCAGTTTGGAAGCCACTTTCCCAATTCTTTTCAGAATCTTGAAAGGTCCTACAAATCTTGGAGCTAGTTTACCTTTCTTTCCAAAGCGAACCACACCTTTCCACAGTGAAACCTTAAGAAGAATCATGTCGCCGATTTGAAACTCCAACGGCTTACGACGTTTATCGGCATAACTCTTTTGTCGACTTCTTGCCACTTCAAGGTTCTTGCGGATTGTGGAGATTTTATCGGTCGTTTCTTGTATAAGTTCAGGACCAGTGATGAAGTTTTCACCAATGTCGGTCCAACAGATCGGTGATCGACATTTACAACCATAAAGTGCTTCGAATGGTGCCATCTTGATACTCGAGTGATAACTATTGTTATACGAAAATTCCGCGAGCTGTAAATGCGTATCCCAATCACCACCAAAGTCAAGGACACATAGTCGTAGCAAATCCTCGGAGGTTTGGATTGTTCTTTCGGTTTGACCATCAGTTTGAGGATGGTAAGCCGTACTTAAATCCAATTGAGTACCCAAGAGTTCTTGCATAGACGACCAGAAGTGCGAAGTGAAACGAGCGTCTCGGTCGGATATGATATGCAACGGCACGCCATGACGACTCATAATTTCGTCAATGTAGATGCGGGCCAGTCTTGAAACTTTGTAAGTGTCTCGTATTGGTATGAAATGTGCCGTCTTGGTCAAAAGGTCAACAATGACCCAAATACTATCATGACCACGAGGAGTACGAGGTAATTTGGTTATGAAATCCATGGATATATGTTCCCATTTCCACATAGGGATTTCGGGTTGTTCAAGCAAACCACTTGGTCGTTGATGCTCGGCTTTGACTCTTGCACACGTGAGACATTTGGAAACATAAGACGTGATATCTCTCTTCATTCCAGGCCACCAATATTGACTACGTAAGTCCATGTACATCTTATCGGAGCCAGGATGAATGGAATATCGGGTTTGATGAGCTTCGTTCATGATGTAGTGATGAAGATTATCACGATTAGGGATCCAAAGTCGATTCAAGAAGTACCACAAGCCATTCGGTTTTGTCTCCAGTTGTGACCGAACGTAAGACACCAAATCTTCATCTTTTCCTTCGTCGGTTAATGCTACTTGTTGAGCCTCACGAATGCATGACTCAAGATCACTATCAATTCTTATATTTTGAAGCTTGATAGTAGCCTCGTTAACATCCACATGAATCTCGGTATCAAATTCCCTTAATGTGTCAAACCATTGCCTTCGATCTCGAATTTCTTGAAGTGAAACAACCTTGTTGTGGACCTTGCGGCTTAGCGCGTCGGCTACAACATTCGCCTTTCCAGGATGGTAGCGAATGTCACAGTCGTAATCGCTGATCAACTCGATCCAACGTCTTTGTCTCATGTTGAGATCCTTTTGGTTGAACACGTGTTGGAGACTCTTATGATCGGTGTAGACTATGCATTGCGTCCCATAAAGATAGCGTCGCCAGATTTTCAAAGCGAAAACCACGGCACCAAGTTCAAGATCATGAGTTGTGTAGTTCACTTCATGAACCCTCAATTGCCTCGATGTGTATGCTATGACTTTGCCTCGTTGCATGAGAGCACAACCAAGACCTCGATTTGAAGCATCGCAATACACGGAAAAGTCATCGTTTCCATCGGGAGTGTGAGAATAGGAGCGTTACACAACTTGCGTTTTAATGTCTCAAAAGCCTCTTCTTGCTCGGGTCCCGCATTCAAAGAGTCGATTCTTTTGGGTTAACGCCGTTAATGGTTTTGAAGGAGCTTTTTAATTTTTATGGACATACGTCGTAAAATAAGTGCGTGGGCTTATTATAACATCTCGTATTTCACGGCGTTTAATCTTATGAGGACCATTGTGGTCATTTGTGAAACTCATGGGTGATGTGCGTGTTAATGCCTTTTTAATGTTAAAATATATATATATATATATATATATATATATAATAATAATAATAATAACAATAATAATAATAATAATAATAATAACAATAATAATAATAATAATAATAATAATGATAGTAGTAATAATAATAATAATAATAATAATAATAATAATGATAATGATAATAATAATAATAATAATATTAATAATAATAATAATAGTCATAATAATAATATAATAATAATAATAATAATAATAATAATAATAATAATAATAATAATAATAATAATAATAAAGTCTAGGGGTATTCTTGTCAATTTCAAAACCTTAAAAGAAGTTTTTCACATAAAATAATAACAAATGAAACCGCAGGGACCATTTGTGTAATTTTTAAATTTTCAAAACCAACCCCTGCCCACCCTCGATTTTCCGGCTGAGGTCCGGTGAACCTCCGGCCGTCCTCCGGCGAGCCAAAACACACAAATTTACGCGGTTTCAACCAATTCAAATGCCCCCGACAACCTCACGACAAGGATTCGAACCTGTGGACCCATAGAATTCGAAAATTGAACTCAAATAGGCGGGTTAGAATCGAACCAACCAACCCACTAAAACAAATTCGAAATTTAGTGGAAACAACGAGTAGTGGGAATCAATTAGACAATCTGGAACGCATAACAACAATCATAATCATAATTAACACCTCAATTCAACAATAAAAACCACATTCGATCACCCCATTTACGCGGACCTGCAACCTAATCGAAATCAACCTTCTGAGCTCTCTTAATCCAAATTGATTGAGGGTAAATCACCATTTACTCTCTAAGAAGCTACCCAAGAGGTTAATTTAATTACCATTGAGGATTGCTCATCGATTGGACTCAAGACAACCGCGACCTGTTCTTCGTATCGAACACCTTCAATCCATCATCATACGGGTAAATAAACCTACCTATACATTCGATTTTACATGGGGAACAAAAGCCCCATGTTTATCAACGTTAACAAAAACGAATTGGTGTTCAATTTGGGATCGATAGAAATCTAGGGTTCATGGGTCGGGGGCAGTCTGTATGGATTGCTTTTAAGAATTTAGAACCGAGTTTAAACCGCGGCCACGGCCTTGGTTTACTGGTTTTGTGATCACCATTGCATACTCGAGGTCCCGGGTTCGAACCCGGGCAACCCCACATTATTTTTTTAGGGCTTTTCAGCCTTTAAAATAGCCAAGGCAAGAGAAAGAAGAAGACAGGACCTGACAATGGTCAAGTACATGGTGGTGGAACGAAAATGTACAGGAGAAGATACGAATCAAACAACAAAGTTTTAGAGAGCTTATACACTGTAACAATGACGAAGAACACGCGGAGCTAAAACAAAAGTACAAGGAGGCTAAGAGACAAGCGAAAAAATCAGTGTCAGAGGCAAAAACACGGCGTGTGAAAGGATGTATAAGCGATTAGAGACGAAAGAAGGAGAGCATGACATGTTTAAGATAGCCAAGGCAAGAGAAAGAAGAAGACAGGACCTGACAATGGTCAAGTACATAAAGGATGCGGAAGGAAAGGTTTTGGTGAAGGAGAAAGATATCAAGGTCAGATGGAAAACTTACTTCGACAACCTATTTAACAATAGGAATCAAAATCAACAAACTGAGGTAGATAGAACAACTCAAACAACGCAACAAAACCAATGCTATTGTAGAAGCATCACAGTTGACGAAGTTACAAGAGCCATGAAGAAAATGGGAAGGGCTAAAGCGGTGGGGCCAGACAACATACCGATCGAAGCGTGGAAATGCCTAGGTGATGAGGGTCTCAAATGGCTAACAGATCTATTCAACACTATCTTTAAGACAGGGAAGATGCCAGACCAGTGGAGAACCAGTGTCATAGTCCCCATATATAAGAAAAAAGGAGATATTCAAGGTTGCGAAAACTACAGGGGAATAAAGCTACTGAGTCACACGATGAAACTATGGGAAAGAGTTATTGACACGAGAATTAGACGGGAAACCCAGATAGCAATAAACCAATTTGGATTTATGCCAGGACGCTCTACGACAGAAGCCATACACGTCATAAGAAGGATAATGGAGAAATATAGAGAAAAGAAAAGGGACCTCCATATGGTATTCATCGACCTGGGAAAGGCCTATGACAGTGTACCGCGACAACTAATTTGGGAAACTCTACGACTTAGAGGGTTACCAGAGAGGTATATCAAATTAATTAAGGATATGTATGACGGGGCAAAAACGCGTGTGCGAGCACCGGTAGGAGACACGGAATCATTCTCAGTGGAAGTGGGACTCCACCAAGGATCGGCATTGAGCCCATTTCTCTTCGCACTAGTGTTGGATGAGATGACTAAGTCTATACAACAGTCAGTCCCGTGGTGCATGCTCTTTGCGGATGATATTGTCTTAATAGCAGAATCTAAAATGATGCTTAACGACAAGCTAGAGCAGTGGAGAGCAACGCTGGAGAACAAAGGATTAACGATAAGTCGCTCTAAGACGGAATACATGCATTGTAACTTTGGTGGTGACGAGGAAGAGGACACCCAAATCAGTATCCAGGGTATGCCGGTCCCACGGACATCTAGGTTCAAATACCTGGGCTCGTACCTGCAGGAAGACGGAGAGATACACAGCGATGTAGCTCACCGTGTCCAAGCAGGATGGTGCAAGTGGAGAGCAGCATCAGGGATCCTATGTGACAAGAGGTTTCCAGCAAAACTTAAGGGAAAACTATACAAAGTCATGGTACGCCCAGCTATGCTATATAGAACAGACTGCTGGGCCATAAAGAAATCGCACGAGAAACAAATAGAGGTTGCGGAAATGTGAATGCTAAGGTGGATGAGTGGCCATACAAGACTGGATCGGATAAGAAACGAAGTGTTTCGACAGAAGTTAGAAGTGGCTTGTATTGCAGATAAAATACGAGAGGGAAGATTACGGTGGTATGGGCATGTCAAGAGGAGACCAATGGCAGCACCGGTCAGAGCAGTGGAGAACATCGTCATAGAGGGTAGGAAGAGTAGAGGAAGACCTAGGCTGACTTGGGAAGAGAAAATTAGGCGAGATATGGCACACTTGCACCTCTCTGAGCACATGATCGAGGATAGGAGCGAGTGGAGACGTAGAATTAAAATTAAGGACTTTTAGTGGTTTCTGTAGCTAGGAAGGGAGTCTGAATACTTCTTACGGGGCCTGATGTGTATGTAGTACACTGCGACCTTTTTAGGGAAAATTTGTTGCTTCCCTGATGCATGCTTGTTCATTTTATATTCCTTTTTGGTGATGTTTTAATGTTTGCTGTATGATGGGTACGGTAGCATATATCATATAGCTTATATCGTATGTTTGATTATATGTTGATTTCCTACCTTTATTGCTTTTGTTATCGAGCCGGGGGTCTCTTTGGAAGCGGTCTCTCTACCTATCAGGATAGAGGAAAGACTTGCCACCACCTACCCCCCCCAGACCCTACTCTTAAGTGGGATATACTGGGTTTGTTTGTTTGTTTGTTTGTTTGTTTTCAGCCTTTAAAAAAATATAGAAAAATTTTTAAAAATTATAAAAATAAGTTTTATAAATTTTCTTTATTTTTAAACTTACCTAACCATTTTTTGCAAATTTATTTATTTAAACACCTTAATAAATTTTTATAAAATATTACTTACAAATGTTATAAATAATTAATTTGGACTCTAAATGATAATTTAAATCATTAATTTATTATTAGACCTTATGTTTTCCTTAATTAGAGTTTAAATGATAATCATAGTATCCAAATATATTTTATAACTAAATACGCAAGTTATTTACAAAGGATCAATTTTCTTAAAATAAATTTTATAAAATGTCACGAATGGTAATTTTATAAGGATTTATTAACTTTATAAAATCCCCAAATTCTATTACCCTAGTTCGCGTTAAATCGTTAACCTTATTATTAACTTAAATTATATTAAATATATATATTCTTAGGTGCATTGTGACGATTTACGTTGAAACGACGTCTATTATTCCTCTATTAATCGTCATACTTATATTCATTTGCCAAGTGAGTATTTCTATACCCATTTTATTATTTTTCCACTTTTGGGTGAAACATGTTATATTATAAACGTTACACTTGTAAACACGTTTAATTCTTGTAAACTTATGGCAATTTAATTGTGTGTTGTGATTAGTTGGACCTTGTAGCTACTATGTAATGTCGAATATATGTCCAATCATTAACTATTGCTAGCCTGGCGACGTCATAGATCTATGGGCCTGACAAGCCTGCTTTGTTGATCCAAGTACACTTAGCTAATCGTATATACTTTGAACGTTTGACACTTGTAAAACTTTGTCTAGGTTTGATTGTGCATTCTGTCTTACATCCCTAGTTACTTTGTTCTCTAATTTACAACATGAATTACCATCTTTTATATATACATATGTAATGAAACTATGGAAATCTCACCAACATTATTGTTGACCTTTTATTTTTAACATGTTTCAGGAAATACCCAAGCTTAAATTCTACTCTTCGAAGCTTACACATCTAGGAATAGACCTAGATAAATATATGGAATAAATGACTTGTTATGTTTATTTTAAACTTCCTTGAACCTTATGATTGTAATAGTACTATTGAAATGTATGATTAATATATTTGAGATTATTAATAGCGTTATGTGGCTGTGAACAATCTTAACTCTCACACCTCGACGTTTCCGCCGTCAAGGTTGGGGTGTGACAGATGATGAAACATGCCTGAAACATGGCTATTTGCATCCTATATCGGTTGGGCAGGTGAACGAAAGTCTCTTTATAAGGGGCTGGATACCTTCCCCAATATGACGTGTTTTAAAACCGTGAGGCTGCGGCCAAAGCGGACAATATCACGTTACGATTTCCCTGGGATGTTACAGTTGGTATGAGAGCCAGGGTCGGGCCGTTGTGCCAGCGAGGACGCTGGTCTCCCTTCGGGGGGTGGATGAAACATGCCTGAAACATGGCTATTTGCATCCCATATCGGTTGGGCAGGTGAACGAAAGTCTCTTTATAAGGGGCTGGATACCTTCCCCAATGTGACGCGTTTTAAAACCGTGAGGCTGCGGCCAAAGCGGACAATATCACGTTGTGATTTCCCTGGGATGTTACAACCCACCTCTCCTAGCCAACCTAATCACTCTACACAACCTATGAATCAACATCCCTTAATTCCTCCTAGTACTAATCCAACCGGACCTTCAAAACGAGCAAGCAAACAACCAGTGTGGCTCACAGATTATGTCTCTGGTGAAGGTCTTTCAGAAGATGAAGATGAGTTCACAAGTTGCCATTTTGCTCTCACTATGACAGATCCCACTACATATGCTGAAGCAGCTAAACAGAAAGTATGGCAGGAGGCCATGATGGTTGAAATGCAAGCTATAGTTAAAAGTAATACTTGGGATCTGGTACACATGCCTAAAGACAAGAATTTAGTGGGTGTCAAGTGGTTATACAAGACAAAGTTTGGTCCAGATGGCTAGGTGTCAAAGTATAAAGCAAGGTTGGTGGCTAAGGGTTACTCTCAACTACATGGTGTTGACTTTCATGAAACCTTTGCACCAGTTGCTAGGTTTGAAACAATTCGAGTTATCCTAGCAGTTGCAGCTCAATGTGGATGGAAGCTTCACCAATTAGATGTGAAATATGCCTTTCTTAATGGAGAGTTAACTGAAGAAATTTATGTTGAACAACCAGAAGGGTTCATAGTTGAAGGTAAAAGTGATATGGTCTATAAGCTGAATAAAGCCTTGTATGGGCTAAAGCAGGCTCCCAGGGCGTGGTATGCAAAGATTGATGGTTACTTTCAAGATCATGGATATGCTCGAAGCCACAATGAACCTACTCTCTACATTAAACAGCTTGACACAGGTGATATGATCTATGTGTGCTTATATTTAGATGATATCATTTGTACTTCATCTTGTGACAGGTTGATTCAAGAGTTTAAGGGAGGAATGATGCAAGAATTTGAGATGACTGATATGGGGTTACTTCATTTCTTTTTGGGGTTTGAAGTAAAGCAAACCGATAAAGGAGTGTTTCTTTGTCAAGAGAAGTATGCAAATACACTCTTAGCACGATTTGGTATGCAACATAGTAACCCTGAGACTACCCCTATGAATTGCAATGAGAAGTTGAGTTCCAAAGATGAAGCTGACAAGGTGGATGAAGGTCAGTATAGAAGCCTGGTTGGAGGCCTTATTTACTTAACTCACTCGAGACCAGATCTGGCTTATGCAGTGAGTTATGTGTCACGGTTCATGCAATGTCCCTCTAAGATTCATATGGGAGCAGCTAGACGAATTTTGAAGTATGTTAAAGGTACAAAGGGGTTTGGCATATGGTACTTAAGAGGTGATAATGTTGAGTTAAATGGTCATAGTGACAGTGATTGGGCCAGTAGTGTTGATGATAGAAAAAGCCTCTCAGCCTATGTGTTCTCTCTGGG
The DNA here is from genome assembly GCA_024085815.1 of Flaveria linearis. Lineage (NCBI taxonomy): Eukaryota > Viridiplantae > Streptophyta > Magnoliopsida > Asterales > Asteraceae > Flaveria > Flaveria linearis. The sequence continues at coordinate 7,620,943 of CM044005.1, read as the reverse complement.
CAGTGGGGCTGTAGCCTAGAAATCAAAGAAGCAACCCACAGTGGCATTGTCAAGTACGGAGGCAGAATACATAGCTGCTACAGCAGCTACATGTGAAGCCATTTGGTTGAGAAGGATACTTGAAGACCTTGGATGTCAACAAAACAAGCCTACTATTATTTACTGTGATAACAAGTCAACTATCAATCTTTCTAAAAATCCTGTGATGCACAGTAGATCTAAGCACATTGAGCTGAAATATCACTTTATTAGAGAAATGATCAATCAAGAGCAAGTGAGTCTACAATACTGCAGTACACATAACCAATGGGCTGATATGTTAATGAAATCCTTATCCAGAGTGAAGTTTGTCTACTATCGCTATAAGCTGGGAGTCATGGAGTTTGAATCAAGGGAGGATGATGGAAACTAATTCAAACTCTACATTGCGGGAATTCTTGTGTTTAACATTTTACTATGCATGTGATGTGTGCATGCATTGGCACATGTGTTTAAGTTGAATAAGTCATCTAACGGGTAGTTGGTTAGATTTACCGAGTCTAGTGGTTAGTTGAGATTTATGTGGTAGTTTTCATCTATAAATTGTTTAGTCTATTCCATTGTAAAGCATGCACTTCAAATATTCAATAAACAACCTCACGAGAATTCCTTCTATCTTTTGTGTTTTGAGTATTGGATCTTATCCTCTTTTACCATTATATTTATCTGACAATCTTATTATGGATTCTTAGGATGATATTGCAAGATAATGATAGTAAACACAAGGATGATATTGCAGCAATGGCTGTATCCTTGAAGATAAGATATATTTTGATAACAAGAGGTGGCAAAAGAGGTGATTCAGGCAGTTTGGCTAACGGGTTCATGAGTTTGATTGATGGTTTGGTTTGACCCATAAATATTTTATTCCGTTTTTTCAGATCTTTTATACAAAGTTATCGCTTTAAGTATGAATACAAAACTTATATTAGCTCCTCGAAAATGTCACTTTTTTATAAAGAAAATGATTTTGACAGTTTATGATTTTCAATAACTTTTGATTGACCTCTTTTTTTACCCTTGTTGGCGGTTATTTTCTCTCTAGTGGGATTTTTGAATTTTGTAGAACAAGGCAAAGGAGTTTGGCAAAAGAAAATCTGCTACTGATGAAATCGATGCTGAAATGTATGTCGCCGTGGAGTGGGTCTGTCATCTAAGAAAAATAAAAGATGATGAATTAAGTCAGAATTTCAGTTAATTGCATGGATAGTCTCTATTGTTTACTCATATTGTAAGTTTAGTTTCTGACGGTAAGAAAGCACAATGATTGTTTTTATTATTCACTCAAAAGTAACATGAACGATTCTTATAGTATGTGTCAATCTCTAGTGTTCATTTTTTTAAAATTCTTAACCTCTGTTAACTCTTTGGCAACCTTGTATAGTTGTATGTCAGTATGTCACCAGCACTCACACCTCTGTTGACAACCACAAACACCTCTGGTCATCTCTTTCGCCGCCACAAACACCTTCTGTCAACTCTCCGACCACCATAAACGCATGCTAAACACACACAAGAAAAAGATATAACCCATGACTCCACACTTCCTCATGTTGCTTTCTTATCTTCTTCATCACTCTATACAATCTACAATCAACTAATCTATAAACATCACTCTTTAGTCTACACCCTTCAACGGGTCGCTTGCCATAAGGATCTGATGCTGAACTTGCAAACTTGAACTAGTTGGATGATTATGATGATCGTTTGAAGATGAAACTCGCATGCTAGTGGTACCACCGGCACCCATGGTTGCGGTGTTGGTGGATCCAGAAGACCAGAATCTGTCCTGTTGGAATTCCGTGTTGAAGATGATGAACTAGCAAGTCTACTCGGTCTTCTGGTTTTTACACCCTGGAACCCTGGCTTGGTTGGTTGGTCAAGTTGCCCCCTTTTCTTGGATAGCATCAGCAGCACCTGGCGCATGGTGGGTCGTAACTTGGGCTCATATTGGGTGCATAGTAATCCGATTTGTATACAAGTCGCCACCTGATCAAGGTCCGCTGACGTGGCTAGCGCTGAATCCATAATTTGTGCACTGTTTCCCTTCTCATATAGCTTATACACCTGCAAAAATCTTGATGTTTAAGCTGCAAATCAAGAACTTATAGTAGTTGACTGTGAAAGTCAAACAGACTCGGTTTTGTGTTACAGTATGACCCACGTATCACAGCTTGTGAATGAAAAATGTAATAGGTACAAATACAATAGACTTTTTAGCAGCTAACTCAAACAGATTAATTTGAATTTGAAATCAACTGTATACGATTGCGTTTGATATTTATTAAACTTGACTTCAAAAGTCAAAGCATACATAAAACATAAGGAATTCTTACCCAATCTAGTAGATTTTGACACTCTGGATCAAGGTTGAATGTAGAGTTCTTGCGACCACTAATGAGCTCTAGAACCACCACACCATAACTATATACATTTGCCTTTACTGATAAATTACCATGCATCATATACTCTGGCGCCATATATCCACTGTATATAAAAATAAGTAAAATAAATAAATATCTATTAGACCTTTGATCCCTCATAGATTTGAATTGGTCTTATAAAACAAGTAAGCTGGGGTAGCGGTTTGTTTTAAACAATAATAATAACATTAACATCAATCTTGAATGTTGAAAGTCACTGATATCTCATCAAAGTGTGTGTGTATCTTGATTTTCAGTTCTAAATTCCTGAAGTGCATATTTTAGCTTCGGAATGTGTATTGATGCAGATATTTTCTGAAAATCATCAGCTTTATAAAGTTATCAAGTTTAAGAAACTTAAAATCGAGTTGGGAGTACATACTTTGTACCAGCTACACGTGTGTTAACATGAGTTGCGTCTTCAGGGTAGAGTCGGGCCATGCCAAAATCCGCAATCTTGGGTCTCCATTTATTATCTAGCAATATATTGCTTGCTTTTATATCTCTGTGAATGATACGATCATGCGAGTCTTCATGTAGATAAACTAAACCTTGCGCTACACCAACTGTTGGGTATTCTACCTTGGAAGAAATTGAAGATTTCAATATTATTAAAGTTGAAGACTTGAAGCACAAAATCAATAAAAATATTAGTCAACGGTTTATTTTGTAATTATTTTAATTACTAGATTAGTATATATTGTAACCTATGTCATCTTTGTTAAGGGTGACTAATTCACCACATGTTAGGGTGAATTAGGGTTTCTCACCAACAACAATAAAACATCATCCATCATGGATGATGAATTCAACATTATATCATCATTCTTATGAATGATGATTTCAACAATATATCAATAACATCAAGCATTCATCATCATTGTATGTGTTCTTCACGTTCATCTTCATCATGATTTATTATATTTTAGCAACTATTCATTGTTTTCTTGTTATCATCAATATGAATCCTAAGATCCAAGCTCATGTTCACATTCAAATCATGAACACACAATTGGTATCAGAGCGGGGTTGTGGATTCATATTGATTGTGATGAGTTTTCATGTTTAGTATGCTGAAATTATTAAAGTTTTGAAGAAAGCAACTTCATCAACAATCAAATCAACATTCATGTTTGCGGTTGCCTCAAGCTTCAAACAAACTAGGAGTTCTTGCGGCCGAATGGGTTTCTTGTGGCCGATTGAAGATGCCCACATTAGGGCAGCCGAATGTATGCTGCCAATTAGGGTTTCTTGTGGCCGATAAGGGCTGCTTGTGGCCGAATGGAGCTGCATGAATATGGGTGATGATTGTAGGCTGCAATGTGCAGCTGCCAAAGATGTCCCCTGCGAACCAAAGAAGCTGACGAATGGTGGAGGCTGCCGTGAGCAGCTCTTGCTCATTAGGGACGCCCTAATTAGGGTTGCCGAACCAAAGTTAGTTTGCGGCCTCATTAGGGTTGAAACATTAGGATTTGCAACCTAGGGTTGCAAATGGGCTCGGGAACTCAATTAGGTTTGTTTCTTGGGCTCCATCATTAAACAAAAACATTAGTTGGAATTGGGCTCAAGTATTGAAGATTGGGCTTATGATCAACTAAATAAAATTTGAGCTCGTATTTGGGCTCTCAACAACAAAAACAAAACCCAAAAAAAAAATTGGTTTTTTCAAAGTTTTGAAGACCTCGCTTCCGCATCAACAACATATTTCTCAACTTTGGATAACTATTCAACAAGAACAAGATCAAGCTTCACTCACATTGGAAATCTACAATTTAGGGGGAGTATTGTTGGGTATTCTACCTTGGAAGAAATTGAAGATTTCAATATTATTAAAGTTGAAGACTTGAAGCACAAAATCAATAAAATATTAGTCAACGGTTTATTTTGTAATTATTTTAATTACTAGATTAGTATATATTGTAACCTATGTCATCTTTGTTAAGGGTGACTAATTCACCACATGTTAGGGTGAATTAGGGTTTCTCACCAACAACAATAAAACATCATCCATCATGGATGATGAATTCAACATTATATCATCATTCTTATGAATGATGATTTCAACAATATATCAATAACATCAAGCATTCATCATCATTGTATGTGTTCTTCACGTTCATCTTCATCATGATTTATTATATTTTAGCAACTATTCATTGTTTTCTTGTTATCATCAATATGAATCCTAAGATCCAAGCTCATGTTCACATTCAAATCATGAACACACAATCTTAGTTCATGCATGAAAAACAAACAATAAAAGCTGATAATTGATCTGAATTATTTTGAAGGAATTGGAACTTGAGCACTAACTTGAATACAGGATACAGGAAACTTGCTTCCCTGTACTTAATTGCCATGTAAATAAAGTCAACAATGTCCAACATCAACATTTGATTCTACTATGTAGATATCATACATTTAAAGTTCTCAAAACTTTAAGTTCCGCAGAAGTTTCAGTAATACTTCTCATCCGTAGAAGTAACAGTGAAATTTCTGCATCCGCAGAAGTCACAGTAATACTGCTCATCCGTAGAAGTATTATGTGATCTCTGATTCAGCAGCAAAACAAGCAAAACAAAACAAATGCATTATTTGAACTTACATCCAATGTAAGGTTCCGCAGATGTTGACATCCGCAGATGTCAAGGTTCCGCAGATGTTCTGCGGAAGAAATAATGCACACTAAACACTTGGAATAGGGAAAGGAATAAATGAAAGTGGGCACAACATAGAAATAAATGAAAGTGGGCCCAACATAATGTGAGCCCAACATAATTAATAAAAGATGTTATTATGTTCGACTATAAATAAGGTATCTGACTCATAAAAATTCACTTCTCACTTTTACAGAGCACTTTTTCAGATTAACCTAGATAATCGCACTTTTTCCCCCTTTTCAAAATTTCAAAAAATCAACATTATCCAGTAATTATCCAGTAACCGATTATTTGTTAATCCGTAGATATGTTTCATACAAGACCAAATGACCAAGTGTAAGTTCCTACGGATGATCAAGTTCCATGAAGTGAAGACTCCTACGGAAGGAGGATTATCTACGGAAGAACAACATTCCTACGGAAAAGCAAATCATCTACGGAAGAACAGAAGATCTGCGGAAGACCATTATACTTGTGTGATTATCAATTCCAAGAAGTCAAACAAGTCAACAAGATCAACAACAAATCCCGAGAGATCCGGTGTTTCCTTAGCCGACTCAAATCATCTATAAATATGAGTCCTAGGTTTCACATCTCTGTGAACACAATCAATCAATATTACGGCTGTCAAGTTACACCATTGTGCAACCCTAATCGCCGTTCCATCAACATCAACATTATTTGATACACTGTATTCGATTGTTTATAGTATTCATTATTATTCTTTTGTAATCATTACGTTATAGTTAATGAAATACTTTTGAATGATTATTGATTTTGCATTTATTGTGTTTCTGTGGTTGTGTTCATAATTAATCATTCAAACAATTAAACGTCAATTAATGATAATTCCGCGATATTTAAATTGATTTATTTTAATACTGATAATTCCTGAATTGCGATCCTTGGATTCACAGGTGGTATCAGAGCCATTGGTGCTCATTGATCTAGATCAATTGATCTATCAGTATTAAAATTGTTTAATTGATTTTCAAACATTTAAATCAACGACTTGTCTTTCAGCAAGCATTCTCTTATTGCTTGTTTGATTTAGATCTATATTCAAATCCATTGAATACTAGATCTGTGTCTTTGATAGATTTGTCAATTCAAGCACTTAAATTTTAAATCTTGTTTTGCAGTTAAACATGAGTACTTTTGGAGGAGGATCTTATCAACCACCAAAGTTGGAAACAAAAGCTGATTTTAAATCCTGGAAGATCAAGTTCAGAAATCATGTGAACTACACTGATTCTGACTTGTGGGAGTCCATCACACAAGGTCCTTATATTCCACCCACTCTTGGGCCGGATTATAATGACAAAAATCAGCCAATCAGCACTAAGGACTTGCCACCTGATGATGTCAAGAAGGTCAAAGTCGATATTAAAGCATACAGCTTGCTTAGTATGGCTTTACCTGAAGAAATCTTGATCAGGTGCGAGAACTATAAAACAGCCAATTCCCTGTGGAAGATACTTCACACTCTCTGTGAAGGGAGTGATGAGATCAGAAGCATAAGGAAAGACACCCTTAGATCACAATATGAAACTTTTCATCATATTGAGGGTGAGTCAATTCCTCAGCAACTCCATAGATTTATGCAACTTGTTACGGAGATGAACATCTTGGAGTTGAAATATACAACTGAGGAACTTAACAAGAAGATGCTCCATACTTTGCCTGAAAGTTGGAAGCAAACTGTCTCCATGTTCAAGAACACCATTGATCTCAAGACAACTGGTCTAGATACATTGGTTGCTAAAGTAGAAGCACTTGAACTGGATGAACAATCAAGAAACAAGAGTGTGAGAACTCATGTCTCACCTTATCACTTCAAGGAAACAAAGAATGCTGGTAGTGCATTATATCTAATAATGAAGATGATAACTCTTGTGCTCTGAGTGACAATGAAGAAGAAGTAAGCTTCTATGCATCTAAACCCACTAAGAAGTCAACTCAAAGTAAAACTCAAAAGGAAAAAGGGAAAGCTACAGAGAAAAGAGAGACATCAGCAACAGCCAACTCAGAACCAATCACTGTGATATTGGATTCTGAAGAACAAAAAGCAGCCTTTGCAGCTTTCAGCTCAAGCTTTCAAGCATATCTTGGCAGTTCCCTTACAGCAGCAAACATCTGTCAGCAAGACTTGGAGGAACTCCCTCCGGATGTAGTCGAAGAGATGGATCTACAATGGCAGATGGCTATGATTGCCTACAGAGCCAAGCAATATCTTCGAAGAAACAAAAATCTGGCAGCAGCTAGCAAAACATCGAAGATTGGAGTGGATAAGTCTAAAGTCAGATGTTATAAGTGCAATCTCTATGGTCACTTTTCTAGAGAATGCAACCAACAATCAACTCCACAGTATCAGCAGCAGCAGCAACAAAATCAGCAGCCAACCTCTCAAAGATCTCTGCATAGACAACCTCAGCTCACATCCCCACCAGCCACAAATACATCAGCAGGACCAAGTAACTCTAAAGAGACAGGGCTGATCATACTTCAGGATGGAACTTGTGACTGGAGTTTGTATGAGAAGGAAGTGATAGAGGAGAATCAAGCACTGATGGCACATATGGAAAACAAAGTTCCTCCAATGGCCAAAGAGGTAAAAGAGAGGTTATGTTCATCAACTTGTGTTGAGGAAGTTGAAAGATATAGAGTCCATGCTCAACAACTGGCTGATAAAGTAAAAGAAACTATGGTTTTAAATGAATCACACTTAAGAGAACAGAAACTATATCAAATCAAAATAAACTCTTTACAAAAGATTTAGAAAAATATGTTTCTGAAAACTACAGCCTAAAAGCCCAAGTTGAGCATCTGACCACTTCCTTAACAAAATCCATGGCTGATCATGCATCTACTGAAGTGAAACTTCAGAAGTTTCAATTATCATCTCAGCAATATGAGAAGTTACTCAATTCTCATATTGAATCAAAGAACAGGTCAGGGTTGGGTTATAATGCAGTGGCACCACCTATTAATAATAACTACACACCTTTACCTGAAACAATGACTAACAACTTGTCAAATCATTTTGTGCAAAGCACCAACATTGACATAAAAGATAGTCAAATAAACAACAATAAAGCTGAGATGAGTGAAACTGAATCAACTGAATCAGAGTCAATTAAACATAATGAATCAGATTTTGATAACTATGATGACCTGGATGATTCTGATGAACATGATAATGTTCAACTGAACATTGGTAAGAATGTTCAAGTTGAACCTGGTCTTCCACGAGTCCTTGAAGAATCAAAGCTGCAATATCCGCCAAAGCAACGGAACATGCTGAAGACCATTTGTAAGAGGATTGCTGAACTTAATGAAGGATTACAAGAACTGCATCTTCCCAAGATCGACAGCTGCGGATCAAGCACAAAATCACCTTTGTCATCTGATAAAGGTAAGAAATATTCAAACAAGAATCCTCGGAAAGAACAGACTGAGGAATCCGTAGAACATCTGCGGAAAGCAAAAACTGCCAAGTCCGTAGATCATCTGCGGAAGACAAAGACTAATGATTCCGCAGAAAAACAACGGAAGAAAGATACTGATACTGTGGATGAGATAAAAAGGGAAAACATCAAACATGCTCACAAAAAGCTAAATGTCAAACAACAGAAGCCATCCACAAATAAACATGAAGAATTACCAGCTGATGAACCCAAGAAGAAATCAACTGATGGCTCAGCTAGTCAGAAAAAGACCAAAAAGAAGGCTGAAGAAGAAAATTCTGAGAAATATTGCAAATGGTGTGATATGAAGAATCACAGCACTGATGAATGCTACTTCAGTAGTTACTGTTCCATTTGCAACATGAACAATCACATGACTGATGACTGTTTCTTCAACAAACATTGTGCCATATGTGACAAAAATAACCATTCCACTCAGGAATGTTTTTTAATAAGAAGAACAAGAAAAAGAGCAACAAGAAATCACAAGGTGCATCATCAGACTCAGAAAGTGACAAAGAGACAAAGCCTGAGAAGGAAAAACAAATTCAAAGAAAAGATCATCTGTTGCTGACAAGACTGTGAAGAAGAAAATGTCCACACAGGCTAAGACACCTCATAAAAAGGTGGATTTGTCTGATAAACAACCGGAAGCTGTTGATGATTTCTTTGACAACTTTGATAAAGGAACTCCTGTGTCCCAATCAAACAGAAAGATGAAAAACCTTCAAGACTACAGGATCTTCTTCAAAGTTAAGATACCAACCAAAACAAGCTAAGTTGAAGAAAGACTCGGATAAGCATGAAGACACTCAGAAACCCGAATCATCTTCAACAGAATCATCCTCACAAACATCAGATCAAAAGAAACAACTAATACTGAAACTTCACGATTAATTCATGAAGGAGTAACTATTGTTGACACAACTGGCAAATCCAAGACAATTAAGCCTTGGTTGTCAATTCTAATTAGTTTTCTTTTTGTGTGCAGGAACAATTATGGAGAGCTGACAACAAGTGGTATGTTGACAGTGGTTGTTCCAGACATATGACAGGCAACTGTGCACTTCTCCATGACTTCAAACATAAACATGCCTCTTATGTGGCATTTGGTGGGGATAAGAAGGGAGGTAAATTGTTGGTGAAGGAATGGTAACTAATGGTGTTTTAACATTTGAAAAAGTAAATTACTGTGAAAATTTGCAGTATAATTTACTTAGTGTTTCCCAAATTTGTGATCAACATTATTTAACACTGTTTGATAACACTAACTGTTACATTCTTAAGCCAGGATTTACAGTTCCAGCAGACTGGATACTTCTTAAAGCATCAAGAAAAGGCAACACATACATCTTGGATATGAACAACACAACACTCACCAAACATGAGACATGCCTGCTGTCCAAATCTTCCGAAGATGAATCTCAATTGTGGCATAGAAGGCTTGTCCATTCCAACATGAAGAACATGAATAAATTGGTGAAAATGACTTAGTCATTGGATTACCAAAGAAAGAATTTCATTGTTCTAATCACTGTTCTTCATGTTATAAAGGAAAACAACACCAGAGTGTCTCACAAATCCAAAACAATCAACACTAACACTACACCACTCAAATTGCTTCATATGGATCTCTTTGGTCCAACCAATGTGCTGAGCATTGGAAAAAGCAATATTGTTTGGTGATAGTTGATGATTTCACTAGATTTACATGGGTCTTTTTCTTAAAACATAAGAGTGAAACATCTGAAACCTTAATGGACTTTGTAATCAAGATTGAGAATCAACTTGATTTAACAGTTAAAATTTTTAGGAGTGACAATGGAACTGAATTTGTTAATGCTGATATGGATTCTTTTTGCAGGACTAAAGGCATAGCTAGACAATTCAGTGCCCCAAGAACTCCTCAACAAAATGGAGTGGCTGAAAGGAGAAATAGAACACTGATAGAAGCAGCCAGAACAATGCTAGCTGATTCTCAGTTGCCCATTACATTCTGGCAGAAGCTGTGAATACAGCTTGCAATGTTCAAAATAGAACATTGATAGTCAAAGAACATAATAAAACACCTTATGAACTCTTATTTAAAAGAAAGCCTTTTATAGGATATCTTAGAGCTTTTGGGTGTCATGTGTCTGTTTTAAATACTAAAGAACAATTGGGAAAATTTTCTGAAAAAGCCTATGATGGTTTCTTTGTTGGATATTCATCCACTTCTAAATCATACAGGGTGTACATTCCAGAACATAACATAGTTGAAGAAACTCCCAATGTTTCTTTTGATGAATCCATGTTTACTACCAATGTAAAAGGATCATCTTGGTTATTTGATATAGATGCATTAACAGAATCATTTAACACTGGTTTCTGATGAATGCAGGTGCTGCGGATACATGTTATCCCTTTGTGCCCCAAGTGTGAATGAAGTGCCTTTAACAGCTGATCCACCAAGAGCACGTGTGCCACCTGAACCACAGCAAAGATCAAGTCAGCAGCATGAAGCTATTTCTGGAGAAGCAAACTCTTCATCCCCAGCACATGTAAATTCATCAGCAATGTTCCCTCATCCGTAGATGTCACTACTGATGCTAGAAATAAAGAGGCAGTCATCCAACCACTATTACCAGCTGACCAACATTGTTCATCCGTGGATGATGTAACTCCTACGGAAGAACAAAATACTGCTTCCGTAGAACTTCCTGCGGAAGAACAAAATACTGCTTCCGTAGAACTTCCTGCGGAAGAACAAATACTGCTTCCGTAGAACTTCCTGCGGAAGAACAAAATACTGCTTCCGTAGAACTTCCTGCGGAAGAAGACAAAGCAGCCAATCAAACACCAGCTGATCCTAACGACCATGAGTCTTTTGATTATTTCATCGACTCAATTTCTCAGCTAACACCATCTGCTTCAATGGGCTTCTCAAACTTAGACTCCACAGTTCAAGTTGATGCTGTTTCAACAAGCAGAGTACACAAATCTCATCCAACACAACATCATTGGGGACCTGCATGCCAGAACCACAAGAAGCAAAGGAGGTGTGGCAACATTTGTTTGTTCACCTGCTTTTTATCTCAAACAGTCCCTGCAAACATCACAGCTGCACTGAAAGACAACAGCTGGATTGAGGCAATGCAAGAAGAGTTGCAACAATTTAGAAAACAGAAAGTGTGGACTCTTGTCGATTTGCCTTCAGGTCAACATCCAATTGGCACAAGATGGCTTTTCAAGAACAAGGTGGATGACAGAGGTATCATAGTAGAAACAAGGCCAGACTCATTGCACAGGGATACACTCAGGAAGAAGGAATAGACTATGATGAAGTCTTTGCCCCAGTTGCAAGGATTGAAGCTATACGAGTCTTCCTAGCCTATGCAGCATTCAAGAAGTTCACAGTCTATCAGATGGATGTCAAGTGTGCTTTCCTTTATGGGAAAATTGATGAAGAAGTCTATGTGGCACAACCCCCTGGTTTTGAAGACCCTGATTATCCACATAGAGTATACAAGCTTGACAAAGCCTTGTATGGTCTTCATCAAGCACCCAGAAAGTGGTATGATACACTATCATCCTTCCTGCTGAAGAATGGGTACAAGAGAGGAACTATTGATCAGACACTCTTCCTCAAACAAGAACATCAAGATCTTTTGGTTGTTCAAATATATGTTGATGACATCATATTTGGATCCACCAATAAGAGGCTGTGTCAAAGCTTTGAAGACTTAATGAAATCTGAATTTCAGATGAGCTCCATGGGAGAATTGACTTTCTTCCTTGGCTTACAAGTTCATCAGAAACCAGATGGCATTTTTATTAATCAAGAGAAGTACATTCATCAAATTTTGAAGAAGTACAATCTTGCTGATTCCACTTCCTGCAAGACACCAGCATCAACAATAGACAAGATTGTGCCTGACCCTGCTGGCAAATCCGTAGATCAAAGATTGTACAGATCTATGATCGGTTCTTTAATGTATCTAACTGCCAGTAGACCTGACATAATGTTTGCTGTTTGTGTTTGTGCCAGGTATCAATCAGACCCAAAGGAGTCACATTTGAATGCGGTAAAGAGAATTTTCAGATATCTGAAAGGCAAACCTGCATTGGGACTTTGGTATCCCAAAGATGGAGACTTTAGCCTCTACTCATACTCAGATAGTGACTATGGAGGGTGCAACAACAACAGAAAATCCACAACTGGTGGATGTCAATTTTTAGGACCAAGACTTGTTTCATGGCAGTGCAAGAAGCAAACAAATGTATCTGTATCCACGGCTGAAGCAGAGTAAATAGCTGCTTCAGCAGGTTGCTCTCAAGTACTTTGGTTGCAAAACCAATTACTTGATTATGGTTACAATTTCCTTCATACACCAATTCATATTGATAATTCAGCTGCTATGTTATAACTGCTAACCCAGTTCAACATAGTAAAACAAAACATATAGAAATCAGATACCATTTTCTGAGAGATTGCTCTGAAAAGGGTCTAATCAAGTTAGTCAAAGTAGACACAACCAATCAGCTTGCTGATTTGTTTACTAAAGCATTTGATTCTGTTAGATTCAATTTCTGATAGAATCTTTAGGGATGATTAACTTAGAATAAATCAACAAAAGCATATGATTGACTTTGTGAAGAGTAATCGTTGAGGATAACTTAAGTGTCTGTTAGAACATCTATACATGCATTATATATGGGAAATGATAGTAGACTATACTTGGCTATTAAACAAACACTCAATCTGACTTATATCATACTGATATGTGAGTAGGTTCAACTTGAGTGGAAACAAAGCTAAGAGCATGCCAGACTAAAAACATGAGGTAACTGTCTGTGAGGATTACATTTGAGAATCATGAAGGTATGTTCTCTCCTGCTGTGCTCAAATCACTTACACAAGCACACTATGTAAAATACTTTATAATATTCTATCTTTGCAAAGTCATATTCCCTCTGTTTTGTGTGAACAAAGACCTGGGAATGTGATTAATAAGTGTGATCTTCATTCTCCCTCTGTTTTGTGTCAACAAAGACCTGGGTTAAAGTTCACCTCTGTTTTACGAAAGTAAAGACCTGGTGACTATGAAGATCATATTTCAGCTCTAAAAAGGAATCACTTGTGATCCATTGAACATCAAGCTCAAGAGCTATCACATCAAAGCATTCATGAGACTGAACATTGTCTCAGATAGAACTTATAACTTAATGTACATAGTCATTAAGTGTGGAATGTAGTGATTTGTCTCATCTACGGAAGACATACTCTAACGATAATTGAATGTGGGACTCATGATTGCTACTGATTAACAAACTTCACAACATGATAAATTGCATGCCTAGTTGATACAACACTCATGTTTGAATTTAAGAGGCTTTCTATACTTGCAATCAGATATGTGTTGAATCAACTAACAACATCAGCAGAAGCCAATTTATAATATGATCCCTCTATATATATATGCATGCATGTACCTGTTTCACAGATGCTTAATTGTTATTTCAACAGAATTTCTCTCATTTAGAATGTCATAAGCCTGTCATGCCTGTTCACAACTTAAATTTATGATGAATGCAACAGTTTCACATTAATCACAAATTTAGGGGGAGTAGTTCATGCATGAAAACAAACAATAAAAGCTGATAATTGATCTGAATTATTTTGAAGGAATTGGAACTTGAGTACTAACTTGAATACAGGATACAGGAAACTTGCTTCCCTGTACTTAATTGCCATGTAAATAAAGTCAACAATGTCCAACATCAACATTTGATTCTACTATGTAGATATCATACATTTAAAGTTCTCAAAACTTTAAAGTTCTCAAAACTTTAAGTTCCGCAGAAGTTTCAGTAATACTTCTCATCCGTAGAAGTAACAGTGAAATTTCTGCATCCGCAGAAGTCACAGTAATACTGCTCATCCGTAGAAGTATTATGTGATCTCTGATTCAGCAGCAAAACAAGCAAAACAAAACAAATGCATTATTTGAACTTACATCCAATGTAAGGTTCCGCAGATGTTGACATCCGCAGATGTCAAGGTTCCGCAGATGTTCTGCGGAAGAAATAATGCACACTAAACACTTGGAATAGGGAAAGGAATAAATGAAAGTGGGCACAACATAGAAATAAATGAAAGTGGGCCCAACATAATGTGAGCCCAACATAATTAATAAAAGATGTTAATTATGTTCGACTATAAATAAGGTATCTGACTCATAAAAATTCACTTCTCACTTTTACAGAGCACTTTTTCAGATTAACCTAGATAATCGCACTTTTTCCCCCTTTTCAAAATTTCAAAAAATCAACATTATCCAGTAATTATCCAGTAACCGATTATTGTTAATCTGTAGATATGTTTCATACAAGACCAAATGACCAAGTGTAAGTTCCTACGGATGATCAAGTTCCATGAAGTGAAGACTCCTACGGAAGGAGGATTATCTACGGAAGAACAACATTCCTACGGAAAAGCAAATCATCTACGGAAGAACAGAAGATCTGCGGAAGACCATTATACTTGTGTGATTATCAATTCCAAGAAGTCAAACAAGTCAACAAGATCAACAACAAATCCCGAGAGATCCGGTGTTTCCTTAGCCGACTCAAATCATCTATAAATATGAGTCCTAGGTTTCACATCTCTGTGAACACAATCAATCAATATTACGGCTGTCAAGTTACACCATTGTGCAACCCTAATCGCCGTTCCATCAACATCAACATTATTTGATACACTGTATTCGATTGTTTATAGTATTCATTATTATTCTTTTGTAATCATTACGTTATAGTTAATGAAATACTTTTGAATAATTATTGATTTTGCATTTATTGTGTTTCTGTGGTTGTGTTCATAATTAATCATTCAAACAATTAAACGTCAATTAATGATAATTCCGCGATCTTTAAATTGATTTATTTTAATACTGATAATTCCTGAATTGCGATCCTTGGATTCACACCAACAATTATGGAATATCTTCTTTTCCAGTCGAGTACATCCTTCTTTGCAGATTCTAAAACAATACAAAATAAAAATAAGGATCAGCAGATAACATTTTCATAACAACACAGAGAGATACTAGGTTCATAAGAAATCTCAAGCCTCAAATACGATTAATGCGTTTTAGACGGATTAATTATAGATGAGAGGAAATTCTACGGTTAAAAGTGCTCAAATAGTGTTATTCAAGAGGCCTTGATGAAGGAGAAGAGAACATACTGAAAAGAAGCTTATCAAGGCTCTCATTAACAACATATTCATACACCAAAAGCTTCTCTGGGAATGCACAATATCCCAACAAACTCACAACATTGCGATGTTGTATGCAAGCCAATAATTTGGCTTCATTTGTGAATTCTCTTTTCCCCTGTTTTGAGGTCTCTGAAAGTTTCTTCACAGCAATCTCCCTCCCATCCTCCAACTTCCCTGCACATACAAACAAAAAATTCACACAAATTATCATACGATTGATCATTCGATAATCGTAAAATTGACTAAGTTCTTGAAGATCGATTCGAAATTGGATCATCAAGATGCCCCCCAATTCACTAGAATAATCAAAGATTTTTTTCATTATCCTGATAGTTCCAAATCTTTATAATATATTAATTATCATTGAAGTTAAACTTGAAGTGTTGAATCAAATAAAAGGTCTGAACCATTAAGTGCAGAATACCTTCTGCGTAATAATTTCACCTTTGCGTAATAATTTCATCTCCGTGTGATTAATTATTACCCTTGCGTTATAATTCTACCCGTAACCTTCATTCTTGTATGATAACTTTATACGTTTTTCTCACGAAAAAAACATTTTTTACCGTAACATTTCTCTACCTTCCTACTCTAATAAAAAGGTATATTAGGATGACATGTGGTAACATCACAATCATTCTTACAAAAACTTTCCCTCCTCTCTCTCTTATTAATAACTAGCCTAACTACCCGTGTGTTATACGGGTTGAAAACTTAAATTTTAAATAGAGTAAATTACACATACGATCCCTATGTTATGTTAAAATTTTGAACTTGGTACTTAAAATTTAATATTTTTTAATATGATTTCTAATTTTGAAAGATCTTTGATAGTGGAATAACAGTAAACAGAAAATATTTGTTGTATATATATAATAAATAATGGTATTATGTTATATAATGCAGATAAATATTATACGATATTGTTAAAATATAGAAGATTTTCAAATTTTAAAACTATTAACCCAAAATACTCGGATTGATTGTTACCATTATAATTTAAAATTTATGAACTACTTATGCTCCATTTGAATATTCAAATTGTTAGTTTTAAATTTTAAATTTTAGGTAATTAAGTTAGTTATTTTTAGATAAATATTGGATTGAATTGGATATTGAATTTGAATTTTAAGGTTTTAAATTTCCGTTTCTAATATTAATTTTTAAAATCTAATTTTGGAAGTTGTTTATTAAATGATATTTAAGCATTTCCTTTTAGAAGCATATTGCTAATAAAACGCCATGTGTCAATTATATGATGTGAAGATGCCATGTGGCAGTGTATTTGCTAAACTCTTGCCACGTGGCCAAACCTCTTTTCATTTATTATATATTGAGATTACCTTAATTATTAATAATATTATTTAACATTTTTTTAGATTTAATAAATTAATAAAGAGATCTATTTATTAATTTTATTTCTAAATAAATATTTTTTTATAAAATAATAAATTTATTAAAGCATAAGACTTTTTTAAAATACGAAATATTTTAAAATTAGTATTTTTAAAAAGTTAATTTTTTAAAACAAAAAATAATTAAATATGGAAGTTATAATAGAAAATTTTTAAAATGACCTTTTTATACAGTTTTTTTAGGATAAAATATTTATTACTTTTTGAAAAAAATAAAAATAAATTTTTAAAAGTTGATATCACTGTTTTATTACTTATAGTCATTTCTAATACATAATTTCAGTCATATCATATCTTAAAATATTATTTTATAATTAATAAAATTTATTATATTAAATTTTTATTTATTCAAAACAAACAAAATACAATAAAATATTTCGTTACCTTTTCACACGTCTGTTGCGTTTCTGTTGACTTTTTCTTCCTTTTTTTGTCTTGAACCAAACGCAATCATAACTTCATATTTTTTTTTTAAGATTTATTCTTAATTATGAAATCTTTTACCAAATTAGTAGTTAGTGAAGTTCGAGCCCCTGAACTCCATGTTAACAGTGGAAGCCCTTGCCACCACACCAAAGGTGGGGCTTTAATCATAACTTCATATTGCACCCACTAAACGATGCCATTATTTTTCTAAAAATATTCTACTTTATTGTATTAAATAACATTATATATATTTATATATTTAAATCTCCTTGGTCGGTGTACACAAGGAACTTTTAGGGTTTTTGAATCTTTCCACTAAATTCAGAGAAATTGCAAGAACACCCCTTTTGTTGTGAGTGCGGTTGTGTACGTGGCGTTTGATTTGGGCATCCGCGTGCCTGCTCTTTATGAATATGATTTGTTTCGCCTTCGTATTCCGATTATCGCCACGCATTCCCAACTCACCGGCTGATCCAGGTATGCGCTCTGTGAGTGTCGATTTCAGTTTTGCAGTTCGTTTTTGGATGCCGTTTGTTGATTTTCGTTTGCGTTTCTGCGGTTGTTTGTTGTCTTTGTTTTTTTTTTTGATTTTGTGACTGCGTTTTTTGTTCAAGACATGATGAATTGAAGGTTTTTTTGTTCAAAATGATTAGTAACAGTGTCATTTTTCACTGCTTAAATTGAATTGCCGGTTAGTGTCATTTTTTTGGTTCTATCGATCTTTCTTCTCAGGTGATTCAGATCGGTAGCAGCGATATTTAAGGTAGAATGTGGGTTTTTTTTTTGCCTTTATTGTTAATAATTTGTTACCATGTAATACAGTTTATTGTTCATTGTTCTGTATTTCTCATATTTCTTTAAGATCAGTTTATCACTTTGTGTTTACGGCTGTTAGGTTGGCTCAACCATTTTGGGGATTTTTTTGAACTTCACTGCGTTAAAACTTTATATTAAGTTATATGTTTTGTTTGTATTATTGATCAAATGTTTGATGATTCAAACCAACATTTAAAAGAAGCTAACTACTGAGTACTAAATCGCTTGTTCTGTCATCTATGCTTCATGATAAACCTTTTAAAACAAAAAACCAGTTTTGGTGATTCTTTCTGGTTTGATGAAGTCTCCGAGGAGTTACTTGTATCATTCACATTAACAGATCAACTATTCTCATGAAGTTGCTTTGAAGGCATATTAACATTATGTTGTGTTGCCTATAAACTTATAGAAATTGAGCATTATAGTTGTAATGCATGTAAGTAAACGGGTGCACAAAACTGAGCATTCGTAAATTATGAGCCTGAAAACGTGACACCGGTTAGTGTTTTCAAGAAGAAGAAATCAATGTTTGGCGAATGGAGCTTCATCTTGTGAACCTGATCTATTTATAAACCCAATACAAATTACCGATCTTTTTACAAAATTGGGGCTCTTAAATTTTTCGGGGCCTAAAGCAATTGCTTTACTCGTAAGCCCATTGGGCCAGCCTGATGGTTATGAAATTGGATTGATTTTATGTTTGCTGCTATCTTTAGTGGTCATTGCTATGAAATTTGAATAAGCATATGTTGTGTAGGCTGCATATCGGCATTGTATTTGGTTATGTTTAAATTAATGTTGTAGCAGATTTTTCCCAAACTGGTTTCTTGTATTTTTGCTTTATGAGATTAAATTCTATTTGGTCTTCTCATCTTTTTTTTATATTCAATTTTTTTCAGGCATTGTTTGTTGTATGTTGGTTGTTGTTGCTCCTCTCCAGTTTGCTTTAGCGGTTTGCTTCAGTGAAGGTGAGTGTTGCTTACTTTAGGTTATATTGTATCATATTGGTTATAAAAATTAGTTTGCAGCCCTTTGATGCATTGTATGTTGACTTAGAAGCTTTTAAACATATGTAAATTATGTCATTACTTATGATGTAGATTGATTTGCAACTTATCAAGATATGTTCATATTGTTATACCTATTTGAGTTTTAGCTTAAGGCAGAGTGTATAATGCTTTATCTTTTACTTTAGTTCTGGCAAAACACACGACTGGTACAACGATTCATGCATCCAATGTCCCAACAAAGTCTACCTTAATGGCCACCTATTCTACTGTCTTAAGCATGGATTAAAAGATGAACATTCATACAGGTTCAAACTCCTAAAACACCTACAAACACTAAAAAGACAAACGTTACATATCTCAATTTCCACAGGTACCGCTTCACTAGAACGCTTGCTGATGCCAACACCATCTCCCCTGCAGTTTTCTTCGATGGCATTGTCACGTCACTCGTAGGCAAAACATGCTACGATCTGGTTATGCAGCAGACCACTCAAGACCCTAACACTTTGCCTACTGAGTTACAACAACTCGAAGGGAAAACCTTCATCTTTGAGCTTTAAGGAAGAACAGATGGCTATGGACCACCACTCAATGTGAACAAAGCATACAAGCCACCAACATCAACTCCAACTTCCCCCATCCCAACTGAAAATGAACCCTCCTCATCCAGTGTACCACCTGCAACACCTTCTGCCAAGACACCAAAAAGGAAACATCCAGCTGAAACTGAAGACACACCTCCAGAGCAGAAACACAAAGCCAAAGAAGACTAGCCGATGGACAACATCTTTTGAGACATGCCTTTATAAACTACTTTCCTTCTAGACGTCATTATCAGGAATGACTTCAACAATGACCTCCTTTGTAAATTCACATGTAGACCTTTTGACGCATGTCTTTATAACCTACTTCTGCTGTAGAAAACAACATGGCCCATCATGTCATTAGCAACTTCCTTTTGTAAATGAACCATGTGTAAATAAACTTATGACAGTTTGGTGATGCTTAGAATATGACGTACCTTAATGATTTATATCTACAACTTAGAAGCCAGTTGTGCCTGGTACACTTTGTGTCTTTATGGCAGCATCTGCAAGTTTGATATCGAAGACTTTCTTTGTTCAAAGACAATAAGTCAAGTGCATATTTTCTCATTTATTTCTTTCTTGTACTCTAACGAATACCCATTTATCAAATCACATACGATCTGCTATCCAAAAGAGCCCATTTTAACTCAATGAGACATTTGTGCATATTTTCTCATTTATCAAATCACATTTGTGTCTGCAGGTTATGATTCTTGTACTCAATGAGACATTTCTTTCTTGTACATTTGTGTGGTGGAATGCAGTTTATCTTCCCGACTTCTCAATTTCGGTAGGACTAATATTTTGGTTTTCCCTTACATGCTTCACACAACACCAGTCGTAATTGATCCAGATATACTATGGGGGAACATGTGATGCGTTTCTCGGATTCAGTCCTCAGCCTCAAGTAGTTTTCATATTAACTGTTTATTATGTCTACTAGAATGCATGAGTAGATATTATTAGAGATCCAAACAGACATGGATAATGGGTAATATATACTAATTATTGCTAATTATACTTTTTTGGGTGGCAAACTTCTTAATTTTTAGATTTTCATTTTCCCACTGTACGTTCTTATTAAATGTAGTCAAGTTTCAATGATCTAAGGCTGATTTCCAAATTTTATATTCTTTTGTCTTTGATGTAAGTAACAACAAACTATGTTTACTTTTTTGTTATTTTGATGTTTATTAATATAGGTTTATATGGCTTGCATATGAAGAACATAAGGAGGCTGGTTTAGTGAGGGGTTAGGTGGCTCATAAAATCTCAAGGAGAATCAATGATATAAGGTATTTATCATTCGATGATATAGTTTAGAGTAGTATAACTTGAAGTTTATATCATTTGAATATGCCTCTTAGATTATATATATACATTTTGCTTGGTAGATCGAGTCACACTCTTTTTGGGCATGTCAAATCAGATGGGCAAGTGGATACAATGCAAATGTTGCATAAGGATAATGAAGATGCATGCATTATTTTCATTTGTATCCAGTACTGCATTTAAAAAGACGATGAATCAAAAGTGATTAATATGATAATCATAAAAGCAGACTGCATTTGAAGACATTTGAATAGAAAAGCTATAAAGCATCTACCTAGCTGCGCATTAATGCAACCAATTCTCATGTTGGTTGTAGTTTTATTGTATAATAACATGTGATATTTATTTGGCTTCAGTTTGTTTTTTGAAATTTAAATAAGTCTTTTGAATTTTCTCGCTATTGTTTCTTACAACTGCTCTAGAGGAGACGTGTGGTGGTTGAGCACTTGCCTTCAGGTAAGAACACTACTTTAAAATGGAATGCTTGCAGTATTAGAATTTGATTTGATTGTTAGATTGTTGGCATGATAGTGTTACAATTTCATGGGTGATTTATTTGCAAGACATGAACAAAACAAGTACAAAATGCAATTACTTTAATTTGGTGGTTTATATGCCATTATCTTTAAAGTGTATTCTTTTGGTCGTTTTGCAGGTTCATACATGATGATTGCTGGAGAACTGGCAAGCACCCGGAAGCACTAGACCAATAAGCTAGATCTCCCTATGGGTAACTTGCATTCATTTTATCATCGCTTTCTCATGTGGAGATATTTGCATTGGCTTTTAAAAATGATTTTGTTCATGTTTATATACTCCTTGCAGGTCTGTTCATCAACTTATGCTACACAATTTCTCACTTAAATTCTTACAAAACTTTCATTTGAATCATACATCAGCTTATTAATGCAAACCATACTTGCTTCGACATATTGATCACTTAGAAATAAATGTTACACATCCAAGTAAATGTAAACAGCTATATATATATATATGTAACGTCCCATTTTAGGTAATTTTATAATTTGTGTTTTTAAATAAATGAGTGGTAAATTAGAACTAACTGAGTTAAGTTAGTATTGTTAGTGTAAATGAATAGAAGTAACTAGAGGGACTATTTTTGCCAATTGAGAAATTAAATTTACATATTAGTAAGGAGGTGTAGAACCTCCTGGACACTCACACACACACTCACGAAGAGAGGAGAACGGGAAGGGGAAGGAGATCAAGAACCCTAGTCAAATTGAGTTGCGGTTGTGTTGAATCCAAATTTCTAATTGTGGAATTGAGTTATAAATCACCTAGTTCCTGCATCTAACTCATAAGGTGAGTCTTGAATTGGATGTTTTCTTGCTAAATAGTTAGTTCATGATTGGGGTGTTGAGGAGAAATTCATCTATGATCAAATAATATGTGTTGAACTTAGAATAGTATGTATTAGGTGTTCTATGTATCATGTATGCCAATTTTGAAACTTGATGGTTCATAGCAAATTAGTTGTATGAAATATGTTGAGTTATAAATCATGCCCATAAGGTGTTTGATGAAATGCCTCCAAGAAGTTCGAAATATGAAAGGAGGGGCAAAGTGGAAATAGAATGACCGGTGGGTCAATATAGAGTTAATTATGTTTAAACTAGTCATAAATGGGTCATATGGATTGGTTTTATACCATATGTATGTATGTGCTAAATTAATCCTAAACATATGTTTAGGTGAAGGGAGTATTAGCAAAGCGGTGAGCAAAGACAAAGGTTGAGTTGAAGCTTGCTTAAGGTAAGAACATTAGCCTCATAATCATATATAGTCTTATCTTTATGATTTTATTATGTTTACTCTTGAGTAAATGTGAGTTGTGAATAATGACCATAAGTAATGGTTATAGTAGTAGTAAGTATACATGCTTGAGTGCATGAATTGGGTTGAAGCTACATGCGCGTGTGCATGAAATCAATATACCGGTATAGTTCACAGGTGTGTGAATCAAACCTGGAGGGGTTATAATTATATTCAGTTACGGTGGTAACATTTAAATCACTAGTGAGTGATAAACTATATTTTGGCTACTGTGTGTAAGCCTAATTCACCAGTGGGTGATAAACGTGTGGTTTGGCGACTGTGTGTATGTCAAACATAAAGATGTATAGCGAAGTGTATAGGTGTGTGATCCAAATCTAGTATGCTAGTCCAAGTTAGTGAATGACTAGCTTAAAAGTAGAATTATGACCCATTTCTATTTAAATGTGAAAGTGTGATTATAGAATGGGTGATAATGTGATAGATGCAAAGAGTCGAAGCTAAGAGAGTTAAAGCTTCTAAATTGAGCAAATAGAGATGTTGAAATGGACCCGGGATCGTTGAAAAGTCGAAACAAACGAAACGGGTCAAAAACTTTGAGAACAAAAAATAGATAACAACATCAGCAGCAGCAGGGACGTAAATTACGTCCATAAGGACGTAAGTTACGTCCTTAACTCTTTGGTACGCCCGGAGCTACTGTCTTACGTCCTCAAAAATCAGGGAATTAGGTTGAGGACGTAAGCTACGTCCTTGAGGACGTAAGCTACGTCCCCTGCAGAATTTTGCTTTCGATTGATATTTTAAGCCCCCAAATTCCCTTCTAATACCTATAAAGTGAGTATAAGAGTTCTTACTTAGTTCCAATGGACTAATGTGGTAAAAGTGGTTGTTTTGTAGGAATTTTCCAAGAAGGCAAAGGTGATCGATGAAGATGCTTGTGGATCGAACAATGGGTTGTTATTTAGTTTCTTTTAAACAAACTTAACGTTATGTAAATTACATAAATGTAACTTGAGGTGTGTAAACGTTAATAGTGTGTTGACGTAGCCATGGTTATGTGTAATAGAGTTTTAAAAGTAGAGATTTTAACTGGGACCAAAATTAAGAAAATCTTTTACACCTCAAACATGTTTTATAAATTATGGTAACAAGGTGGTGTGTTACAAGTTGGTATCAGAGCCGTGGTTTGAGGGATTCAAGTGAGTAGAGAAAGCTTGAACTCAAACCTTGTGCTCGTGATAATAGAAGAGAACTTGTTCGATTCCAAGATTCGATCACTGAGCCATCAATCAAGGTTAGTGTACCTGTGTTAATATGCGATATGTGTGAAAGTTTTTATGAATATAAATATGTGATTTACATGATTATAAGCATAGTGATGCAGTAAATATAAAATTGAACTTGAGTTATATTTCAGTCATCAAGGATGGCTGAGGAACATATTCGCGAGGAATGTGAATCAAGTAATTCAGAGATGAGAAAGATTATTAATGAAGAAGTGGCTAAAGCCATAGGGGCCAATTTACCAATGTACATGGAAGATATGCAAAAAACGCTACAAGAGTTTATACAACAGGAACTTACAGTGTTGCAGGTTGGAGAGAAAACTAAGAAAGCACCTAAACGGGTAACGTATAAAGATTTTGTAGCATGTAAACCAGCTGAGTTTAATGGTGAGGTGGACCCATTACTAGCAATTCGGTGGATCTCGGATATAGAAGGGACGTTTGAAACTTCACATTGTGATCCTAATGATCGGGTGATATTTGCGGGTGGCCAGTTAAAACAGCGAGGTAAAGACTGGTGGGATTTAGTGCGAGAAGAAATTGGGTTGGAAGGTATACGGGTGATGACTTGGGAGGAGTTTAAAGAGAGATTTTTAAAGCGGTTTAGCTCGCAAGCGGCGATCAACCGAATTTATGAAGAATTCTTACAACTACGACAGAAGGATGAGGACATAGATACCATCACGGCGATTTTCTATGAAAAGGCTAAGTTCTGTCGCGACTTTTTAAGAACAGAAAGGATGTGGATTAATCAGTACTATGGGATGTTAAATGCTAAATACCGGGAGTTTCTTACCCCTTCTCGATGTGAGACCCTAGTGGAACTTATAGATTGTGCTCGGGAGAGAGAAGCTGAGTTGAAACGACAGATGGAGCGTGGTGAAAAAAGGCCCGTACATAAAGATGAAGGACCTTCCAAGAAGCCTAAATTTTCTACCCAATTTAAGAAGCCGAGTCAGGTTAAAGAAATTAAACCGTGTGGTAACTGTGGCAAGAGGCATCCGGGGGAATGTCGTTTACCTCCAAGAACATGTTTTAGATGTGGGAAGCCCGGACACTTGTCTACCCAATGCACCAGTCAGTTGGAGCTGTGTTTCAATTGTTATAAAACTGGGCACAAGAGGAGTGAATGTCCAGATTTGAAAACTGGTGGAAGTTCGAGCGCTCAGAGCGGTGTAAAGAAACCTGAAATACCGAAAGCAAGGGGAAGGGCTTTTCAAATTACAGCTGAAGAAGCTAAAAAGACCGCCGATGTGGTGTCGGGTACTTTCCTGTTAAATTCTTTACCTGCGTATGTGTTATTTGATTCCGGTGCTAACAGATCGTTTGTGTCGATTAAATTTGCGTCTCATCCTTTGTTTGAAATAAGTACATTGCCTGCACCAGTAGAGGTCGAAGTGGCTAATTCTAAGACATTTTTAGTGTTTGAAGTTTACCGAGGGTGTAGGTTAACTATTAAGAAGGAAGAGTATCCTATTGATCTAATACCTATGACCTTAGGTGAGTTTGATGTGGTTGTGGGAATGGATTGGCTTTCTACGTACCAGGCTGATATTGTATGTCATCATAAAAAGATAAAGTTAAAATCTCCGAGGGGCCATAAGGTAGTTATTCATGGAGAAAAGTGTAAAGGAGTAGTGTTGTGTTCATTAATTAAGACCCTAAAGCATATGAGGCATGAAGGGCAATGTTTCCTGGCATATGTAATTGATACTAACCAGAGTGTACCGAAATTAGAAGATGTTCCAGTGGTTAGAGAATTTCCTGAGGTATTTCCAGATGACTTACCAGGCCTTCCACCTGTAAGAGATGTGGAGTTTCGAATTGATTTAGTACCAGAAGCTAAACCTATTACTAAAGCCCCATATCGATTAGCATCATCTGAATTACAAGAGTTGAAGAAACAATTACAAGAACTCCTTGAAAAGGGTTTTATTCGCCCAAGCATCTCCCCGTGGGGGCACCAGTTCTTTTTGTTAAAAAGAAAGATGGAAGTTTTAGAATGTGTATTGATTATCGAGAATTAAATAAGGTGACTATCAAGAACCGATATCCTTTACCTAGGATTGATGATTTATTTGACCAACTACAAGGCGCGTCTTGGTTTTCAAAGATTGATTTAAGGTCAGCGTATCACCAACTAAGAATAAAGGAGGACGATGTGCCTAAGACAGCGTTTCGTACTCGCTACGGTCACTATGAGTTTCTTGTGATGTCTTTTGGGTTAACAAATGCACCGGCGGCGTTTATGGATTTAATGAATCGGGTATGTCGACCTATGTTAGACCGTTCGGTTATTGTTTTCATTGATGATATATTAGTGTATTCAAAAGTGAAGAAGAGCATGCGCGCCATTTACGAGAGGTTTTGGAAACTCTTCAACAAGAAAAATTATATGCTAAATTTTCAAAATGTGATTTTTGGTTACGAGAAGTGCAATTCTTGGGGCATGTTGTAAATGCAAATGGAATTCAAGTAGACTCCTCAAAGATTCAAGCAGTAATGAAATGGAATCCTCCAAAAACTCCAACTGAGATTAGAAGTTTCTTGGGCCTAGCAGGGTATTACCGGAGGTTTATTCAAGACTTTGCCAAAATAGCTTCTCCGTTAACTAAACTTACTAGAAAAGGGATTATTTTTAAATGGGATGTCGAACAAGAAAAAGCATTTCAAGAGTTGAAATTAAGATTGACGCAAGCACCAATACTAGCACTACCCGAGGGGAATGAGGATTTTGTTGTGTATTCTGATGCATCCTATTTCGGGTTGGGGTGTGTTTTGATGCAAAGGGGTAGAGTAATAGCTTATGCCTCAAGACAACTGAAAACACATGAGATGAACTACCCAACACATGATTTAGAGCTGGCCGCAGTGGTATTTGCCTTGAAAATTTGGAGGCATTATCTTTATGGTGTAAAATGCACTATTTTTACCGATCATAAAAGTTTAAAATATTTCTTCACTCAGAAAGAGCTTAATATGAGACAGAGGCGTTGGTTGGAATTATTAAAGGATTATGACTGTGAAATCCTATATCATCCTGGGAAGGCTAACGTGGTAGCGGATGCATTAAGTAGAAAAGATGAGTATGAGCCTATTGGAGTAAGGCGATGAGAATAACAATTAATTCAAGCATAATCGAGCGGATTAAAGAAGCGCAAATGGAGGCACTCAAAGAGGAGAATTGGAAACAAAACCGTATTCAGGGTCAAGTGCAAATCCTAAAGGAAGACAGTTATGGATTAAAAACAATGAGGGGACGAGTGTGGATTCCTCCAATTTGTCCAGTAAAAGAATTGATACTGGATGAGGCACATAAATCTAAGTATTCGATTCACCCAGGAGCTACTAAGATGTATTGTGATTTAAAAGTGAATTATTGGTGGCCAGGAATGAAACGTGATATCATTAAATATGTGGAAAAGTGTTTAACATGTTTACAAGTAAAAGCAGAACATCAAAAACCACATGGTGAATTACAACCTTTAGAAATTCCAGTTTGGAAGTGGAATCGTATAGCCATGGACTTAATAACAAAGCTTCCAAAAACCCGAAAAGGCTATGATACCATCTGGGTAGTAGTGGATAGATTGACAAAGAGTGCTCATTTCATTCCAATTCGGGAGACTTACTCATCGGAAACAATGTCAGAAATATATATCAAAGAAATTGTGTCTAAGCATGGTATACCTGTATCCATAATATCAGATCGAGATGTTCGATTTACTTCGAGGTTCTGGAGAAAATTTCACGAAGAAATGGGTACCAAACTGTTGATTAGCACCGCATATCACCCACAAACAGATGGTCAAAGTGAGAGGATTATCCAAATCCTAGAAGATATGTTGCGCGCGTGCATTATTGATTTCGGAGGTAGTTGGGATACATATCTACCCTTGGCAGAATTTTCTTATAATAACAGCTATCATTCGGGTATGAAAATGGCGCCATATGAAATGTTATATGGGAGAAAATGTAGAACTCCCGTATGTTGGGGTGAAATCGGTCCACGAGAGCTAGCTAGTACCGAAGTGGTGAGAAAAACTAATGAACACATTGATCAAGTGCGAGCTCATCTAAAGGCGGCTCAAGATCGTCAAAAGTCGTATGCGGATAGAAGAAGAAAACCGATTGAATTCCAGGTAGGAGATTATGTGTTATTAAAGGTTTCCCCATGGAAAGGTATAATTCGATTCCGAAAGCGAGGAAAGTTAGGACCGCGATTCATTGGACCATTTAAAATTATAGCTCGGGTGGGCGAGGTTGCTTATCGTCTTGAGCTACCAGAAGAACTAAGTGGGGTCCATAATACCTTTCATGTCTCTCATTTGAGGAAATGTCTAGCAGATGAATCAGCATATATCCCGTATAAGGATTTAGTGATTGATAATAAGCTGAATTATGTGGAAGAACCTGTGGTAATACTTGACAGAAAAATCAAAAAGCTGAGAAACAAAGAGGTAAAGCAAGTGCTGATACAGTGGAAGAACCGAAAAGGGTCGGATGTTACTTGGGAGCTAGAAGACGAGATGAGAGAATGCTACCCTTACTTATTTGATGCGTCAGTAAGTTTCGGGGACGAAACTTCCCAAGTGGGGGAGAACTTGTAACGTCCCATTTTAGGTAATTTTATAATTTGTGTTTTTAAATAAAATGAGTGGTAAATTAGAACTAACTGAGTTAAGTTAGTATTGTTAGTGTAAATGAATAGAAGTAACTAGAGGGACTATTTTTGCCAATTGAGAAAATTAAATTTACATATTAGTAAGGAGGTGTAGAACCTCCTGGACACTCACACACACACTCACGAAGAGAGGAGAACGGGAAGGAGGAAGGAGATCAAGAACCCTAGTCAAATTGAGTTGCGGTTGTGTTGAATCCAAATTTCTAATTGTGGAATTGAGTTATAAATCACCTAGTTCCTGCATCTAACTCATAAGGTGAGTCTTGAATTGGATGTTTTCTTGCTAAGTAGTTAGTTCATGATTGGGGTGTTGAGGAGAAATTCATCTATGATCAAATATATATGTGTTGAACTTAGAATAGTATGTATTAGGTGTTCTATGTATCATGTATGCCAATTTTGAAACTTGATGGTTCATAGCAAATTAGTTGTATGAAATATGTTGAGTTATAAATCATGCCCATAAGGTGTTTGATGAAATGCCTCCAAGAAGTTCGAAATATGAAAGGAGGGGCAAAGTGGAAATAGAATGACCGGTGGGTCAATATAGAGTTAATTATGTTTAAACTAGTCATAAATGGGTCATATGGATTGGTTTTATACCATATGTATGTATGTGCTAAATTAATCCTAAACATATGTTTAGGTGAAGGGAGTATTAGCAAAGCGGTGAGCAAAGACAAAGGTTGAGTTGAAGCTTGCTTAAGGTAAGAACATTAGCCTCATAATCATATATAGTCTTATCTTTATGATTTTATTATGTTTACTCTTGAGTAAATGTGAGTTGTGAATAATGACCATAAGTAATGGTTATAGTAGTAGTAAGTATACATGCTTGAGTGCATGAATTGGGTTGAAGCTACATGCGCGTGTGCATGAAATCAATATACCGGTATAGTTCACAGGTGTGTGAATCAAACCTGGAGGGGTTATAATTATATTCAGTTACGGTGGTAACATTTAAATCACTAGTGAGTGATAAACTATATTTTGGCTACTGTGTGTAAGCCTAATTCACCAGTGGGTGATAAACGTGTGGTTTGGCGACTGTGTGTATGTCAAACATAAAGATGTATAGCGAAGTGTATAGGTGTGTGATCCAAATCTAGTATGCTAGTCCAAGTTAGTGAATGACTAGCTTAAAAGTAGAATTATGACCCATTTCTATTTAAATGTGAAAGTGTGATTATAGAATGGGTGATAATGTGATAGATGCAAAGAGTCGAAGCTAAGAGAGTTAAAGCTTCTAAATTGAGCAAATAGAGATGTTGAAATGGACCCGGGATCGTTGAAAAGTCGAAACAAACGAAACGGGTCAAAAATTTGAGAACAAAAAATAGATAACAACATCAGCAGCAGCAGGGACGTAAATTACGTCCATAAGGACGTAAGTTACGTCCTTAACTCTTTGGTACGCCCGGAGCTACTGTCTTACGTCCTCAAAAATCAGGGGAATTAGGTTGAGGACGTAAGCTACGTCCTTGAGGACGTAAGCTACGTCCCCTGCAGAATTTTGCTTTCGATTGATATTTTAAGCCCCCAAATTCCCTTCTAATAACCTATAAAGTGAGTATAAGAGTTCTTACTTAGTTCCAATGGACTAATGTGGTAAAAGTGGTTGTTTTGTAGGAATTTTCCAAGAAGGCAAAGGTGATCGATGAAGATGCTTGTGGATCGAACAATGGGTTGTTATTTAGTTTCTTTTAAACAAACTTAACGTTATGTAAATTACATAAATGTAACTTGAGGTGTGTAAACGTTAATAGTGTGTTGACGTAGCCATGGTTATGTGTAATAGAGTTTTAAAAGTAGAGATTTTAACTGGGACCAAAATTAAGAAAATCTTTTACACCTCAAACATGTTTTATAAATTATGGTAACAAGGTGGTGTGTTACATATATATATATATATATATATATATATATATATATATATATATATATATATATATATATATATAGGATTGGGTTCATGTGAGAACCCTTTATAAATGTAAGAACCCATTAACTCTATACTAGCCATTGATTTATTATTTAATATTGCATATTTCAAATCAATGGTTTGGATGAATCGAATGGCAATTGGGTAATTTTTGAGCTTGTACTTTTTCTTTTGAATGTCAGACAACACGTCTTACAAAGTGGATCTATCTGGATCTACAATATCATCTCTTCACTTCTTTCTTGTATATTTTCTTTTTTATCTTCTTGTTCTATCTTGGTTTCTCAGACCTTAAAATTTTTGCTCATCCAACTCCCTTCCACTGCCACCGCTCGACCTCCACACCATCACCACTAGTCAACCTACACCACCAGACTTCCCACCGCTAGCACGTGCTCACCACCATCGTCGCCATCAACACCTTCTTCCACCACCACCGCTAACGCCATGAGCACACAACTACAGTCGCCACCAAAACCTCCGTTCCACCAGCACCACCGACACCACGGGCACACCATTACCGCCACCACCAACGCCTCCTATCTATCACCACCATCAAGTTAGGTTTTAATGTTTTATTCTACAGTAACACTTTATTTTTTACCCTAGAAATCTCTTTTTAAGTGTTTTTTTGATTTTGTAATCCAAGTTATACGATGGTTAAAATCAATTTTTTATATTTTATACTCATCTTTTTACAGGTATGTTTACATAGTAGAAGAAAAACCACAAGAGAAAATGTTAATTTTCTTCAGCTTACATTGATTTACATTAGTTTACATTAAAAAAACATTAGTGGTGTAATTTTGATACAATTTAATTGGTGTAGCTTTTTGTTTATTTTTGTTATAAAAGTGTAATTACAGTGGTGTGTTCTTTGTTACAGTGGTGTAGTTTTGTTTATTTTCTTCAGCTTACATTGATTTACATCAGTTTACATTGGAAAAACATTTGTGGTGTAATTTTGATACATATTAATTGTGTAGTTTTTTTTTGTTTATTTTCGTTACAAAAGTGTAATTATAGTGGTGTGTTTTTTGTTACAATGGTGTAGTTTTGTTATTTTAATTTTATTACAATGTTGAAATTTCATTATAGTGGTTTAGTTATATGGTATAATGTCATTTTAATGTTAGGTTGTTGTAATCATGGTGTTGCTATTGTTGTTAGTTTGTTGTAATCATTGTAACCGTTAGGATTTACATTCAAATGAATATGACATAGCTAAATACATTCATTGTAAAGGTTCCATTATTGCATTTGCTTGTTAGATATGAGTGGTTGTTTATAAGTAATTACAATATAATGTAATTCAGTGTAAGTAATTATATTATGATGTAATTCACTGCAATATGGAATGTTCGGAATTTTTTTTTTAAATTTTTTGTAAAACTATATTAGAATTAAAGAGAAAAATGAGACGAGTTTAATGGTGTAATCTTTATAAAAAACTAACAATATATAAAAAAGTTGTAGAGGTTTTAAAAATAAAATGGGTAAACTTTTAAAAAGATAAAAAAAAGTACATTAAAAGAGTGTACCTTGTGACACTTGTCATCACCTTATTAAATATGTATTTAAGTGGTTATGTGAAATGTCTAAACTATCCTTTTTTATTAAGAAAATAATATTGACACATGGCATGATCTTGTAACACTTGAACAAAATCAATGCTTTAGAAAAGGTTAAAGAGTTCTTACAAAAACATAAAGTTCTCATTTGAGCAATACCATATATATATATATATATATATATATATATATATATATATATATATATATATATATATATATATATATATTTACTATATTAATAAGCAAATGACAGGGACAATAGTGTCTTTTCACGAAAATCTCTTAAAATTAAGAGTTTTACAATTTAAATTGCGTAGTGTACAACAGGTAAAGCATAGCTAAGGAAGAAGATGGATTCAAAATTCAAAACATCCAACTCGATCCGGCTCTCAACAAAACTCCAAGCAAAACTCCGAGCAGCTCTTTCTTTCCAAACCCTAGATCTCCTATTTCTTTCTTTCAATCGTTGGTTGCTAAGCGCTCCGAAACCCTAGATATATCGGTGTTCGAAGATGGCGAGATCGAAGCCCGTACCTCCTCAGGTTTGTAATCCTCTTCTTCATATGTTTTTATTTCGTTCGTAGATGGCGAGATCGAAGCCCGTACCTCCTCAGGTTTGTAATCCTCTTCTTCATATGTTTTGATTTCATGAGGAAGCACACCGGTCCAGGTATTCTGTCGATGGCGAACGCTGGCCCGAACACCAACGGATCTCAGTTTTTCATCTACACCGCGAAGACTGAGTGGCTCGATGGGAAGCATGTGGTGTTTGGGAAGGTTGTTGAGGGGATGGATGTCGTGAAGGCGATCGAGAAAGTCGGATCTGGCAGCGGGAGCACTTCGAAGCTTGTGGTGGTTACGGATTGCGGTCAGCTCTAGATCGGTGGTGATTGTGTGATCTAACTTGTTTTTCTTCTGGTTTTTGCTTTGTGTGTGAGTTTTTTATTGTGTTGATCGTGTTGTAACTTTCTCCTTCAATTCTGATATTTGATGATAGTTGATGAACACAATCGTCGATCGGTTATATGTTTATAGGTTCGAAGTTTGAGTTGAATCTCTGAGTGCTGTAATTGATGTGGTAGATTGAAATTTGGGAGTTGAATCGGTTGGTGATGGCAGCGGAAGGTGCGTTGTCGTTCTCGGTGGCGGATGTGATGGAGGATGTTCTTCAACAGCATGATAATCGACTCAGGGAACTGGATTTGGATTCCCGTAGAGCTGAGGAGGCTGGTGTGTGTGTGTTTTACCTGCAATTTGTTCATGATTGTTTGAAATTTGGTTCGATTGATCATAGTAATATGTTTTTGAAGCTGAATTATTCCTTTATGACACAATTTTTGTTTGAGTTTGAGGACATTATGTACTAAATTATTTAGGATCTGAGTGCTATTTGGAAATTAGAGTGTTAATGACATAATGTTTGGATTATAGCAACACGAAGATATGAAGCAACTGCTTGGATGAGAAAATTGATTGGAGTTGTTGGGGCAAGAGATTTGCCTGCATAGCCTTTTGAGGAAGAATTTAGGGTTGCTTTGAAAAGTGGGTTAATTCTGTGCAATGTGATCAATAAGGTTGAACCAGGAGCTGTGTGTAAGGTCAATTCTCTTATTGTCCTACTTTATAATCATATAAATTATCATCGAATTTTGTATATTTCTTCAAGGAAGA
Source organism: Flaveria linearis (assembly GCA_024085815.1). NCBI lineage: Eukaryota > Viridiplantae > Streptophyta > Magnoliopsida > Asterales > Asteraceae > Flaveria > Flaveria linearis. Next base: position 7,586,550 of record CM044005.1, on the reverse strand, counting down.
TAGTGAGCTTGATCATTTTCAGGTCGTTGAAGGTCCGTGTGATTCAGTGTCTGTGCCTGATGGAGCAGCTTTATCTATATATCAGTGTTTTGAAAATGTGAGGAACTTTCTGGATGCCGTAGAACAAACGGGACTACCTACCTTTGAAGCATCTGATTTGGAACAAGTAGGTGTTGAAATTTTGCAATGAATGTTTGTCATCTATTATTGGAATTATATGATGCTAATAGTTAATGCTCATGATGGTTTCAATAAATTTGGATTGCCTTGTTTATTTTTAGGGAGGCAAATCATCTAGAATTGTGAACTGTATTCTAGCACTCAAATCATACAATGAGTGGAAACAAACAGGTGGAAATGGGGTTTGGAAATTCGGTGGAAATCTGAAACCAATCGCGTGTAGCAAGAACTTTATACGCAAAAACTCAGAACCGTTCAAAAAATCATTGTCAAGGAATACCTCAATGAATGAAACATCCATGAACGCTCAGATGGTTAAAACTGAGAATAACAAAATGGTTGGTATCATATACCCAGAGTACATTTTGTAATTATCCATTGTTCTTATCGTAGTAAAATGGACAGTCTTGATACTTACATTATGCTTCTATGCAGCCTAATTCATCCTTAAATATGCTTGTCCGTGCAGTTCTAATGGATAAGAAAACTGACGAGGTTCCCATTGTAAGTGTCTTCTGGTGCTTATCAAGTTTGTGTCACCAAAGCAGCTGATTTCAGGGGTTGCTTGGGATTGTTTATTAAAAATGTTTATCTTCGTATTTTAATGAAAAAGAAGTTTAAGCAATCAATCCCAAACATATTCAAAGCTATAAACCTCTTTCTTCTCTGATTTGACAAATCAATTCCCTGATCCATTTCTCATATTCGCAATCATAATGCTTTTGTAGCTTGTAGAATCTGTGCTAAGTAAGGTCATGGAAGAATTTGAGAATCGAATTGCTAATCAATTTGAACAGGTAATCTTTTAGCTATGATAATTTCCTGCTTGGTGTTTCATGACTTCATCAACTGCCAAGTTGCCTTATAATCATGCTTGCTTGCATTTAGTATGTTCTTAATCAACTAGAAAAATGCATCTGCTAAAGATACCTCTACAGGAAACAAGACTTCTTTAAAACACACTTCTGGTGAACTAAAGGTAATTCTTTTTTCCTTTAATATGTTCTTTCAGAAAGAAATGGAGACCATAAGTTGTTAACTAAATGATCATAAGACATCCTCAATTGGTTTAAAGCATTGATTTTTGACATTATTCTTTTTTTCTGAATGTTACTCTAAAATTCAAGGTGGAAGACAAGAAATGTGCACTGGTAAAGAAAAATCAGAACTTCCATGAGAACTCCATACCTGACGAAGAAAAGAAAAGAAGGCAACTGAAATACCAAATGCTTTTTGATACACAAGAAAGAGATATCAAGGTATGATATATTATGAATGATATATTATGAAGCAAATTCCATCATCTTCAATTTACTTTTAAAATCTTTTGTCATCATATTCTAATCTGTTGTTTCACAGGAGCTGAGACAAACTCTCTCTGTCATAAAAGCTGGGATGTAGTTCATGCAAATAAAATTCCATGAAGACTTTCAGAGTCTTGGTAAAATTTATAACATTTAAAGCGAAAATCATATTCATTTGAATGTTTTTTTATAACCTTGATATTTTAGGTCTGCATGTTCATGGTTTAGCCAACGCTGCCTCTGGATATCATAGAGTTCTTGAGGAAAACAGAAAGTTGTATAATCAGGTCCAAGATCTAAAAGGTGACTTTCTTTTTTGTATAAATTTATATATTATCTTTGCTTATTATTTAACATGTTAACAGGTATTCATCCAAGTGTAATGCTCAGAACACTTAATTAAAAGTATTATGGCCTACTTTTAAAAGTTCATTGAGCTAGACTTTGATTGAGAGACTGGATTTGTGTATTTTAAATAGGAAATATTAGAGTATATTGTCGGGTGAGACCCGGAAAATTGAACGCTCAGTGTGTTGTGGATAACATAGAAGAAGGAACAATTACCATAAATTCCCCTGCAAAATATGGAAAAGGATGCAGATCATTCAACTTCAACAAAGTATTTGGACCTTCAGCAACCCAAGGTTTATAAAGCTGTGTTTGGCCTCTAAAATTTTATCTTGTTTGCAATTATGTAATTAATTCTCAATAATTTGCAATGTGCTATGTGTTTTCTTTTCTGCAGCTGAGGTTTTTGCAGATACTAGGCCCCTCATTCGCTCTGTTCTTGATGGTTACAATGTTTGTATCTTTGCATATGGTCAAACTGGATCAGGAAAAACACATACAATGGTAAGACACTTTGACATTTCCTTCAACTAATCAATATGTTACCCACACAATATAGAAAAGTATGATTGTAATTCGCTTGTTATTTATCCAGACTGGACCAAAAGATCTTACTGAGGACAGTCAAGGAGTTAATTATAGAGCGTTGAGCGATTTGTTTTTTCTCGTGGAACAGAGAAAGGATACCTTTAAATATGGCGTGTCTGTTCAAATGATTGAGATTTATAACGAACAAGTTCGAGATCTGCTGGCTACTGAGGGTTTAAACAAAAGATATCCTTTTCTTTTAGTTAATGTTTGCAACTATAGCAACTAAATTTGCACTAAATGCTACAAGTTTACAGTACTAGGCGGTTTCAAATCATTTGTAACCAGGTTGTTAAATTGCTCTTTATATAAATGCACTTTATGTTAGATGTTTAACTTTTTGATACCAAATTAGCATTTCAATAAATTCATTACACCCTTTGTTCCAAAAGAAAGTAACCCACATCTTATCCTCTTCTAGGCTAGAGGATATATGTTACATGGACCCAGTCAATTGGTATGTTAGATGTTTAACTTTTTGATACCAAATTAGCATTTCAATAAATTGCATCAAAGTGCATTCGATTGTAGACAGATGATTTGTTTAAAAAAATATTTGATCGGTGAACCAACAATTTTTAATCTATTTGCATGAAACAAGACGATTGGGACTTTGTTTGAGTTATAATTGGTCAATGCGTTAAGCCATAAGCTATTAAAATTCGGTTTAAATATATAGATAGCGAATCAATGATACGAAAAAAACTAACTGAAGTACTATACAATGTATAATCGAACGATTGATAAACTAATGAAAAAAGAGTATCGTGATGTTAATTGTTGCCGCCGCCGCATCGCGCGGGTTTCTTACTAGTATATATATATATATATAGGATTGGGTTCTAGGAAAAACCCTTAATTAATATGAGAACCCTTTAACTCAAAAGAACCAATCAGGAGTTGACACATCACCCTCCTTCATGGAATTCGTGAGGGGTATTATGGTCATTTCCACCCAACCTCCACTTGCATACCATGCTTTTTGGCAGTACCTTTTGTACTATGTCAAACCCATTCCCACCAACCAATCAAATCCATGTACTTTTTATATTTTCGAGACTTTCTAACCCAAATCAAATTCTACCACTTTACCAATATCATCCATCTTCTTCAATTTTCCATCATTTTCCTTTGTGTCCTAAATTTCCAAGTTCAATCCTTTTTTTCATGGGTGGCGGTGATGTTTCTCATACACCCAATTCACAAACATTGCAAGTTGTCGACATTAGTGTGCAACCACCAGTATCGAACCCCGTTCCTACATCAACAAATGCTCATCTTGAGATTTCGGATAACTCGGATCGTGTTCATGATGAAGAATCTCCTGCTAATGAAACCCCTCCACGAGACCCTGTTTATTCAGTTTCTCCTATGCGATACGTCGGTTATGATCGTCGTGGTTAGATTTCATTTTGTTGGTTCTTTTTTTTCAGTGTTTGTATTTCTTCTTCATAATTTTTTTTATTTTATTCATGTCAAAGTTTATTTTTCTTATTCTTTTTGTTATTAAAGTTTGTTGATTGACATTAATCATTTGTATTAAATGTTTTTAAATTTTTTATAATATTCATTCAAAACATAAAAATTGGTCTTCAAAAGCTTGTCAGTTTTTAGTTACCCACATAATAATGATTAATGTAAGTTTTTTTCTATAACATTGTATTTTTTTGGGTTGTTGTTTATGGTGTTATGACTTGTTATTTCAACAACACTCAACACCCTAGCAAAATAAAAAGTTTGTTTTATCCTTTAGTTATTACAATTTTCTTTTACCTATACCCACTAAAAATGTTTTTTTTGTGATTGTATTTTAACATTTGTATTTTTACAAAAGAACTGTAATATTTATATGTGGTGTGGTTTTTTTGTTGGGTAATGACCTTTAACATGTAATATTTGTTTAAAATAAATAAATGTTGATTATTTTACCAACATAAGAGTTTATCAGTACCATGTATGTTGAAGTTGTTTTTGTGTGGTGGGAATGACTTTTAACATGTAATGGGCTTAAATGTTTTATTTTTTTATTTACAAGCAGTTACTAAAACTTCATGTAAGTTTTTTTTGGACTTTCATTTTATCAGCACACATACAAAATTTTCAGCCCTAATACATGTAATTTCTAGTAATTACCGGTAATTATATGGAAGGGAGAGTTGCTGTATTAAATTTTCATGTTCTTTAATGAAGTTTTTTCTTAAAAAAACAGCTTTGCATATGTTATTTTCATGTATGTACATGTAAATACAAATTAATAGCAGTTGTTTTTAATAACAACATTTGCATGTACTTACGTGTAATATTTTTTTAAATAAACAAATGTTGTAATAAGTAGTGTGGTGGTAACGCATTTTAACATGTAATGGGCCTAAATACATATAACATAATTTTTTTTATAAACACTAACTTCATGTTTCATTGTTTTATTTATAAGCAGTAAATAAAACTTCCTGTAAGTTTTTTGGGACTTTCACTTTATCAGCACACATTGAAAACTTTGTGCGTAATACATGTAATTTCATGTAATTACATGTAATTATATGTAGGGGAACTGGCTGTATTAATATTTCATGTACGTTAATAGAAAATAGTTGTAAGAGTAGGACCGAAGTTATCAACATGATTGTTGGTGTTGAAGATGTAGCTGAAGTTAATTTAACAGCACCTCAAGGTATTAGAAACAAGGGATGTGGCACCAATTGACGATTAATTTGACCGGGGGAGAAAGCTATCGAGAAGAGTATGAAGAAGCCAAGGTTGTGCAAAATATGTAATTAGTATACTCACCATGATTCTAGGAACTGCCACAAGAAGGTTAAGCCGGGAGGTCCCGACCAAACCCTCTAGTTTATCGTAGAAACATCTGGTTTATTTTTTTGGTTACCACTATCTTACTGTGGGTAACGGAAGGTGTTCTCCTATTTCAATGACTTTTATCTTTTGTGTACGGTTGTTTGTTATGTTAGATCATTATGTTTCTCTGCCATATGTTTTTTGGTTTCCCTTATAGATTTGTCTTGGGGCAACGCATACATATGGTCTTATGAAACATCATTTGATTATTAAGACTTTGTAACAATCATCTGTTTAAATTTGATGTTATGTGTTTATGTTTTTTTTATCCTCAAATGAATTTGAATGTTTTTTTCATTGTATATGTGATTTCTGGAAACCATTAAAAAGAATTTTCAATAAACAGGTAAGCATGTTTTTATTTTGTGTTTTCGTTTTTGTTTTACATTTAATTACATGAAGTTACATGTTATTACAAGTGCCTGTTCATTTTTTTTAAATTGCAACATAAGTCTTTGTATGCCTATATAACAATGTCTAATAATTTTTTTATGTATTTTTTATCTCCTCAACGAATGTGAAAGTTTTTTTTTTCTTTCTATATTTGATTTTTTCAAAACACTAAATGAATTCTCAGGAAACAGTGAAGCGTTTTTTTTATGTTGGGTAAAATTTTTTACAGGTAATTACATGAAGTTACATGGTAACAAAAGTGCATATTAATTTATTATATAAGGATGTTTAATAAAGTGCAATGAAATGGTTTAAACATGTAATAACCTCTAATAATTAAAAGCTTGTTTAATTTTTTAGCTTACCATACGTATACTGTCCTTTTACATGCATGGCAGTACGTCTTACGTTTATAGTAATACATTTATTCGTACATCTTTTTACATGTTATTACATTATATTTTTGGTTTCCAGTATACATGATCCACCACATTTGTTTAATATTATACTGTACATCAAATTACATGAAAATTACATGTTATTTACATTATATTACATGTAATTGCAATCACCAGTACAGCGTATGAAGTGCCGTCAAATACATCACGTAAGGCACATAATTTGTGCTTCAATAATTTTCATGTATTAAATTTATGTGTTTCATTATACAACATATGTTCCTTAAGGCTAGCATATATATATTATCGTAATTTCACCCGCCGAACACGCGTTATTGTAGGTATTGTTTACAGCAAATTATATTCATATAGGACAGGTTTTGTAAGTCTTACACCCACTTACCTCTTATACTTAATACATCAAACAATCATTTGATTATTAAGACTTTGTAACAACCATCTTTTTAAATTTGATGTTATGTGTTTATGGTTTTTTTTATCCTCAAATGATTTTTAATGTTTTTTTAATTTTATATGTGTTTTTTGGAAACCATTAACAAGAATTTTCAATAAACAGGTAATGTTTTTTTTTATTTTGTGTCTTGGTTTTTGTTTTACATTTAATTACATGAAGTTATATGTTATTACAAGTGGCCGTTCCTTTTTTTTTTAAATTTGCAACATTAGTCTTTGTAAGCCTATATAACAATGTCTAATAATTTTTTATGTATTTTTTATATCCTCAAATAATGTGAATCTTTTTTTTCTTTCTATATTTGATATCTTCGAAACACTAAATGAATTCTCAGGAAACAGGTAAGCGGTTTTTTTAAGTTGTGTAATATTTTTTACAGGTAATTACATGAAGTTACATGGTAATAAAAGTGCATGTTAATTTTTTTTAAAATGCAACCTAAGTCTGTGTCATCTTATATAACCATTTGCAATAATGTTCAATCGAGAAATGTTTTACATTTTTACATAAGACTAACATTTTCCCCTACTACACACATCACATAATAAGATGAAACGAACAACTTTAACTTAACACTATATTAATGTGTTATTTTGTAAAATTTTCATTTCTTCATTAATATTTTTTGGGTTAATTTATTCAAGTAATTCTATGTAGAAAAAATCTTATTACTATTTTGAAAAGGATGTTCTTTTTACTGTACCCTGCATATTAATTTCTTATATAAGCATGTTTCATAAAGTGCAATGAAATGGTTTAAACATGTAATAACCTCTAATAATTAAAAACTGGTTTAATTTTTTAGCTTACCATACGTATACTGTCCTTTTACATGCATTATTAACCTACATGCATTATTAACCTACATTTTGCATGCCAGTACATCTTACATTTATAGTAATACATTTTTTCGTACATCTTTTTACATGTTATTACATTATATTTTTGGTTTTCAGTATACATGATATACCACATTTTTTAATTGTCTACTGTACATGAAATTACATGAAAATTAAATGTTATTTACATTATATTACATGTAATTGCAATTACAAGTACAACTTATGAACTGCCGTCAAATACATCCCGTAACGCACATAATTTGAGCTTCACTAATTTTCATGTATTCAATTTATGTGTTTCATTATACAACATATGTTCCTTAAGGCTAGCATATATATATTGTCGCTATTTCACCCTCCGAAGACGCGTTATTGTAGGTATTGTTTACAACAAGTTATATTCATATATGACAGGTTTTGTAAGTCTTACAACCACTTACCTCTTATATTTAATACATCAAATATCTTTTTTTGAAAGACATGTAGACAATGTTACCTTTCTATCTATTCCTACATCAGTTAACTTAATATTACGATTGGTTACATTCTTCCAATTTCACAAAAGGTAGACAACAACAATTGTTTTTGTCTAATACATCAAAAGCATTTCAAACATTTAAGAGTCCATTATGTGGCACTACGATAACATGATGTATTATGTGGCACTACGATAACATAAACATTATTAAATAACAATTTTTTTCTAATCATTTAATTATCTTTTTAACAAAGTGCATTTAACGATGTAGAAAGTTGATAACCTTTTAATGTATTTTCTTCCGACTCTTTCGTGATCTTTTCCATCATCTTTTTTGGTATCATAGCCTCATTCTGCTGCTGAGTTGTTATCGTTTGCCAACCTACGACGAATACTAGTTTTTAAACTTTTTCATTAATGTTAGAACTATCCATATGTATCAGGGATCTTTTGATACAAACCTTGTTCCGCTTTTTCCATCATGTCTACTGAACTTTTATCCATCTTTTTCCAGCTCTTAGATGGATGACTTATTATATCACTTTTAGTATAACCTGCAGAAAATAAAGTTGAAACTTAAACAAAATGAATAATTTTGAAGTAAAAAAAATGTCATAAGCAATTTAATAACAACTACATAAGTTTACATACATTTGATGACCTTCGGACCAACGTCTTTATTAAAATTCTTGTATTGATCAAATTTTCCTTCTATTCCCACTGAAGCTTTTTCGTTTTTTTCACATTCTGCAACTGTGAACTTTTCCAACACGGTTGTAATACCATCTACGTCAAAGATAAATTTTTTAGTACTGTAAAAAAAGTTATCCGAGTAGATATGTGTACATGTTCGTATAAGATGTTACATTATGTAACAATTAAAATAAAAAATAGAGTTACCACATAACTACTGTCTCAATGAAAAAAATCATATTGTTTGACTACGTTTGCACTGCATTTACTACTATTATGTCGTGCTTTTAATTTTTTCAATTTTTTTAATACAAATATTGTATTATGCTATCATCCGTCAAAATTCTTTTCAATTACATAACAATGTTCAAGTTGGATGGTGTATTTCTTAGTATCATATAATGCTACATTTTCTAAATCCTTACAAGTTCTTACATCACGTTACAATTTGTTACGCTATAAAAATTAATAATAACCACAGCACTTTGGTTATATTCTAACAATGCACAAAATGTATTTTGTACTACAAAGTTCTAACGTAGGTTTTTTTAAGACGTTTTATTTACATAGAGTATTTTACATTAATTGATATTAGAATGTACAATCTTTATGTCGTACTTTCTTAGGATCAGATAATGGTCCATGCTCTAAATCGTACATGTTTTTACATCATTCTACAATAAGTTACACTCTCCAATTTATGCTAAACAACTACACTTTTCTTTGACTAAAAAGCACAACCTAATATTTTCTATATAATAACCTTCCTTTTTTGTAAGAATATTGATGCAAAGACATACCTTTTCCTCCAATTTCTTCCCCACCACATAACACTTTCTTCTTAGCTACTGTTTGTACGCCCTCATCATTTGAACGTGTTCCATCAAATTCCTTCTTCCTCACCAACTCCCCAGCTATTTAGCATTACAATGTCCATTCAAAGTACTTTTACTTTACAAAATGTAATAAAATAGGAAAAATCGCATTATATAATTACCTGATAATGTCATTTAATTTGAATGTAGTTAAACATAAATCAAAGCAACACGTAATTGCATCTTAAGATTCAAATAAAAAATGTCCCTTTCCTTTATTAACTATAACAATAACTTTACTTACATATAATTACAACATACATTTCAGCAGTTCAATTTAAATTTACAAACACTTTGCGTCATATGCAATAGTTGAAACAATGTCACATTTAATGAATTACTATAGTTAATATAGAATCTCATTTACCAAAATAACCTTTACATTAATTTGTCAAACAATATCAACAAAGTAAATGTACCTAAGAAAAAAAAAACCATACTTCCTGAGAATGAGACGACATACAAACTTAAAAAACAATAAACCATATCACACAAAAAATGATGATTTACTACGAACTGAGTATCATACTATGCATACAACGCATATATAGTGTAGTCCATTAAAACCTCAATTTCAATTTCTAGAACTTTAACCTTATTTTCCGTTCCATTTAACAAAAAACAGTCATTAACACAAACATACACCGCTCGTTTAATAGCAAATAAACAAGGTATGGAGTTTTGTAAAACAAAGTATAAACGTGTGCACAAAACATGACACTTATTACATAAAAAACAAAAAAAAACTCTTTTATGGTTAACATCCTTAGAATGAAGAATTGAGTAAGGTAAAACGATTGTTTGACCAATTGCTAGCAAACATTACAAAGTGTAAATTAGTTCCAAGAATTAAACAAAGATAACATATTTAAGAACGCAATTTTTCAATTTAAACGTACTGTTTAGTGATCATATCACTTACACAATTGTTGCCTCCTCCATTTTCTTTTTGTAGGACAATGAATCCTCAAATTCCACTGAACGGTTTCCGTTACCTACACACAAAACGTATAATCAATTAACCACTGTTTCGTGTAAAAGGTCACCTTCCCACAATTTTGACACTTAAGAACAGAGAACAATAAATGGAAACGGAATTTTGTGTTTGGGAACATACTTAGCGGAATTATAAAAATTGAAATGGAGGTCGTACTCAATTTGATAAATCTGTAGGTTACCTTTGGGTGTTGGTTGACTATGTACAGTTACGAAACTGAATTCTTCCCTAACCTAACAGTTGTCCTCAGTTTCATTTGAAGAAAACAAATGTCTCATTACCACAAAAACGAAATCACATTTTCTAGGGTTTGCAGCATTTCGAACAATAACAGAACCAAATTCATACCTATAGTCGGAATTTTTTGGATGCTAACAACACGAAATTAACCAATTTTCACAAAAATAAGTTCCATACTACAATCACGAAATCAATTTAAAGGACTTACCCCCTTTTTCGTCTCCTCGTTCTTCTTCCGAATCAAAATGAAAATGCTTTTCCTACGCACTGCTTTCCGCCGATTTGAAGACAAACAAAAATCGAATTTCAATTTCTAACTTCTAAAACCTTAGCGTCGAGGTTTTACGGAACACGCGAGCAAGGAACAACAAACCGACTAACGAATGTTTCGAAGCCTTCGCATCTCCCCTCTTCTCATTTGTAAACTGATTTCAATGCTCTCGGGTATGAAGAAATTTGAAAAGTTGGGTGGTTGTGAAGATTTGAGTGATGTGACGGTTGCTTTTGGAGCACCATAACTTGGTACAGTTTATTAGTCCAAGGCATAACTCAAATTACCAAGTTACCCTTAAAAGATGAAATGAGACCTGCAAAACATATTACTTTAATTAAAAATAATGAGGGCCCTTGGATCAAAAGTTACTTTTCAGATCAACGGTACAAAGATGGGTTAAAGGGTTTTGACATAAAGAAGGGGTTCTCAAATTAACCCCATCCTATATATATATATATATATATATATATATATATATATATATATATATATATATATATATATATATATATATATTCATGGTTATTTTATTTCGATTTGCAAGGAATATGGTCAACTCGGTTGGCTATGGCGGCACCATCATCACGTCATCACGAAATGGTCCATTCTAACACACACACACACATAATAAATAATAATAATAATAATAATAATAATAATAATAATAATATTAATAATAATAATAATAATAATAATAATAATAATAATAATAATAATAATAATAATAATAATAATAATAAATAAAAGCGCGAGTTTTAGGAAGACGGTAAAATTGTATTCTTTAAATTTATGAAAGACTAGTATTAAGATACGTGTGATGTTTTTTTTTTAATTGAATAAGTAGCAACATGTTTTATATATGGATGATTGGTTGGTATTAAGTGAGCATAATCTAGTTTCCAAGTACATCGATGATTGGTCAGCATTGAGCAATGTTTTTAAAATGGATTGAACAGTGTGTTAGATATCATACTGGTCTATTGATTTGACCGGATTTTAAAATCAAATGACATTATAACTATATATATAAGTATATTATATATGTGGAGAATGATCTTGATAAAACTTTTTTTTATAAAAACTTTAATAATTAATATAAGTCACACATTTAACATCACATGAAGTTACATGTTATTTTCATATTTTTATGACGTCCATAACTTTTTTCCACGATATTGTTTTTTTTAAATTACATATTAAAATTCAGTATTTTTTTCTTTCTAATGTGTACCATATTGATATATTTTAAAAAAAAACCATCCACCAGTTATATTATATATGTATAAATTCGGTTTTATACATTTATATAATGATATTCATAAAAGTATGAGTTTTTTATTTTTTATATATTTTTTTCTTATGAAAGAGGAAAACGAGATTAATATCTTAATTTTTTTATTTTTATGTTATTTTTTATTTTATAATTTTGTATTGTGTTTTTATTATTTATCATTTTGTAATTAAAAACTTATGTCTTATATTATATTTTATAGTTATATATAAAACTTAGCAATAATTATATATCCAACATTATAATTCATCATTCGATCCGAACCTAATAACGGTTCGATTTTGGTTTTTCTTGATTAAAAACTGTTAATAAAGAATTGAGCCACAATTTTACTATAAACACCCCTAAAAGTGACTCTCAAAGTGATGAAGTGCGATGAATCTAGAGATAAACCAGAAAAACCGGTTAATTTTGTCAGTAAGATAATAAAATAATGGCATCTATTTTTTTTTTAAATTGATATGTATGATTATATGATTTTTGTTTTGATATCTAACAGGACGTGGGCGAGAATATTAAAAAAAATAACTAAACGCATGATTATCTTGTTAATAGTACATATCATGTTATCTTGTAATTCAAAATCTTTCATATTCATGTTTAGTCGGTTCTGATACGTATAAATCTCACATCATCTGTAAAAACTGTAAAGTTAAAAACAAAAAAGAAAACCAAATAAAATATTACGTATCATTAATTAATTATTCACAAAATCCGTAAGAGTAAAATCTAATAAAATCATAATTATTTTCTATTTATTATAAGGGGTCTACTAAAGAGACGCCCAGATGGTTATCTGGACGCCCTCTTTACGGGCCGTAAGGCCCTTCACGGGCCGTACTGACTGTCGGGCGATCAAATCAGTCATTCAAAAACGTAACGGCCCGTGAAGGTGTTCACGGTGTTAATTTTTCACGGCCCGTTAAGCCTTTCACGGCCCGTTAGCCCTTTCACTTACGGCCCGTGAACCACTTTACGGGTCCTATTTTCACCTTTAATAATTTGACGAGATATATTATTCCTCGTTTTTCGTGTAATTTTGTATTTATTACGTTATTTGATATGACGTAATATTCCTCGATAGTCGTGTAATTTTGTATTTATTACGTTATTTGATATGACGTAATATTCCTCGATACTCATGTTAATTATATGACGGGATGCAATATTTCATGTGAACTACTATATAAACGTTAGTTTATAAATTCATTTCATAATTCAAATTTCTACGATAAGTTTGAAATAATATTTAACGTTACGATATCTTTCTGGGATAGCAACTATTTATTCGGTTCGGAATCTAACTATTACCGTGAGGAGGGTTACGGTTATTACGATAAGGGTGCTTCAAACTATTTAGGACAGTTCGCGTCCAATTACGGCGGGAATGACGGCGGCGATGACGGGGGTGATAACGGTGGCGATAGCAGCGGTGATAATGGATGTTCTGGTTCCGGTAAAAGAGGTTTATACGACACGAATCAGGTTATAAGATATATCATATTTAATTTTACTTTCATTTAGTAATAACTAACTAAAAATATAAAATTTATTAGGTTTTCTCATCTCGTGAGGAATTAGTTGATTGGGCAAGTAACGTAAGGCGAGAAAATGGGTTTGTTATTGTCACCAAACGTTCAAAAAGAAATTCGAATGGTGTGGTGGTTAAAATTTGGTTGAAATGTGATCGGGGTGGTGTATATAACGGAGCATCCACTCTAAGAAAAAGTGGCACCAAAAAAACAAACTGTTAATTTGAATTGCAGGGTAAGTACGAGATGAAGAGAGATGGGTGGATTATAGCTGTTGTGGACGATACTCATAACCATGAACCTGCTGAACACCTGGAAGGACATGCATACGCAATGAGGCTCACCGAAAATGAGCTTTCTACTGTAAAGAATCTGACCGAGCAAAATATTGACCCTCGAAACATTCTAGGCACGTTGAGGGAACAAAATCCTAATAACGTGTCTGTGTTACGAACCATATATAACGCTCGGGCAAAAATTAAAAAGTCCACCAGAATTGGTGAAACCCCAATGCAGGTTTTTTTTCTATACTACAACAACATCAATATATTTACACCCCTCACATAGATGAACCGACAAATACCGTCGACGGGGTTTTTTATACATCCCACATCTCACACATTATGGCGTGCGTATCCACACGTGTTGATGATTGATACAACTTATAAAACTAACTTGTATAAAATACCATTTGTTCAAATGGTTGGTGTGACATCCACCCTGAAATCTTTTTCTGTTGCTCACGCATTCATTGATTATGAGCATGAAGCCAACTTTAGATGGGTGTTAGAGCAACTAAAAGCAACGCTGGAAGAAAAGTGTATGGAGCCCCGTGTTATACTAACCTACCGAGACCTCGCTCTGATGAAAGCGTCAGAAGAAGTTTTTCCGAGTGTTGTTCGATTATTTTGCAGATGGCATATTTCGGAAAATATTGCTAAACATTGCAAGGCGAGTTTTTCAAATGAAGAGTGGGGTGCTTTTGAGCATGTGTGGTCGGTACTTATTAACTCTGCAACAACGGACATATATGCTTATAATTACGATCGCCTTTATCGCAGATTGGTGTCCAAACATTTAAGTAAGTTTTCTAGTGTTATTCTTAAAAATATACGTATATTTACATAAAATAACTACATTTTTTTAAATAGAAGTACTGATATACCTAAAAATAACTGGTTGGACCCCTACAAAGAGAGATTTGTGTCGGTGTGGATAAATAAAAGTTATAACTTCGGTCAGCACACAACGAACTTAGTTGAGAGCCAACATTCGTTCTTGAAAAGTTACCTGAAAGCAACCAATAGCACCCTGGATAGATTTATTCCTTTTATCAATAATATCTTAGTTACCCAGGAAATTGCTATAAAAGAAAGTTTTACCAAAAGCAAAATCATGCTTATGGTGCAGCATAATCATAAAGTGCTTAAATTTCTACGAGGTAACGTTTCTTTTGCAGCTTTAGATCTCTTAGTTGGTGAGATTAACAGGATAAATCATCTAATTATATCCAAAGAATCATGTGGCTGCCATCTTTTTACCGGCTGTGGTCTTCCGTGTGCTTGTAAATTAAACAATTACTTTCAAACAGGTGAATGTTCTTTTACATTTTTTATTTTTTCATGAAAACTTTTATTATATTTAATTTAATCTATTATTTTATAGGTTGTCACACCCCAACCTTGACGGCGGAAACGTCGAGGAGTGAGAGTTAAGATCGTTCACAGCCACATAACGCTATTAATAATCTCAAATATATATTAATCATAAATTCCAATTGTACCATTACAATCATAAGTCTCAAAAGAATTAGAATAAACATAACAAGTCATTTATTCCATATTTATCTAGGTCCATTCCTAGATGTGCAAGCTTCGAATAGTAGAAATTAAGCTTGAGTATTACCTGAAACATGTTAAAAATAAAAGGTCAACAATAATGTTGGTGAGATTTCCATAGTTTCAATACATAAGTATATATAAAAGATGGCAATTCATGTTGTAAATTAGAGAACAAAGTAACTAGGGATGTAAGACAGAATGCACAATCAAACCTTGACAAAGTTTTACAAGTCTCAAACGTTAAAAGTATATACGATTAGCTAAGTATACTTGGATCAACCAAGCAGGCTTGTCAGGCCCATAGATCTATGACGTCGCCAGGCTAGCAATAGTTAATGATTGCATATATATTCGACATTACATGGTAGCTACAAGGTCCAACTAACCTGTAACATCCAGTAATTTTTTTTATAAAACAATTACGTTTAATACGTACTAATTCCAATAATTACAAAATTTATAATAATAATCATAATAATAATAATAATGTTAATAATAATAAAAATAATGACAATAATAATAATAATATTATTACAAAAAAAAAATAATGTTAATAATGATAATATTAATAATAATGAAAATATTATTGTTAATAATAATTTATAAAATTATTAAATTGATTTAATAAAGTCCAGGGTTAGTTTTGTAATTTCTAAAACTTGTTTTTATAAACTTAAACCACGAAATAATAAAACATCAAAACTACAGGGACCATTCTGTAATTTTTTTTGAAAACCCAAACCACCCGCCCGTCGACCCCTGTTCCGGCGACCGTCTCCGGCGGCTCCGGCGACTCCCAAACGCCATATTTAGCCGATTTTAGCTCAATCAAAATATCCCGACACCTTCACATGCGAGTTTCGAACCAGTGGACCACTACAATTTGAATAATCGAGTTGATTAGGTATGTTTTCCACTGAACCTAATTTTCGGCCGACCCACTCAACCAATCGAGCACTAAACTTCAATAATAGACTAATTAATACGCACATATACGATTATAAATATGTTCCTAAACTAACTCAGTTTTCAATTCATCAAAAACACACACGAAATTCCACCTCGATTACCCTTTGAAGCCGCGACCTGCAACTCTAACAAAATCCATACTCCGAGTGATATTCACTGCAATTAACATAGGGCTTTCAACCATTACAATCATTCGAAGCTATCTGGAAGGTTAATTTGATTTTCATCAGTGTTTAATCCACATTCGAATTCAAGTTTAACCACGACCTGTTCTTGACTGATTATATCATCAAATCGATTCAATTCAGGTAATTAAATGCATCATCACACTCGTTTTTACCTAATAATTAAAAGCCCTAACCTTAATTTCATTATTAACATCGATTTGATCTCCAATTTGGATCAAATCGAATTAGGGTTCTTCGGAATTAGGGAAATTCTGAAAACAGTGTTTAAATATAATTTAATCCGTGTTTTATCGCGATTCAGAGCCTTGGCTCGCTGGTTTGGGCTGTGTGTTTGTGGGTGTGAGGTCCCGGGTTCGAACCCGGCAACCTCCTTTTCATTGTTTTTATTTTTTTAAAAGCTTTATAAATACTTTAAAAATATGGAAAAATTTCTAAAAATTATAAAATAAATTTTATTAATTTTCCTTACTTTAAATCTTACAAAATAATTTTCTGTAAATTTATTTTATTTAAAAACTTTAATAGATTTTTATAAAATATTATTTAAAAATATTAAAAATACTTATTTTTATAAAATAAATTCTAAATCAAGTTTAACTATGAAATAATCATGAAAATTATATAAATATTATTTACAAATATTATAAATAATTATTTCTATAAGATAAACGCTATATTATCTTTAAATATATTTTATAAATTCACAAACTATTTACAAATAAAATTGTGGGTTATTTCTTGTAAAATATATTTTAACTAAAGGTATAGATTAATACTTTATTATTAATCAAAATACTATAATTGTGATTATCATTATTTGTAATTATCTTTGGATAATTATAAATTATATAATTTAACCACATCATTTTTATATTTAATTCCAAAAATATATAAATACACTTATGAAACCCTCCTAATGGAATCAAAATAAATACTTTGTAAACTTAATACCTATTAAAAACCCCATAATTCTAATCCTTGATTTAACGTTAATTTCAAACTTAATCTTGTAATATATATACAGCTATTTGTGTGCGTATTGCACGTCAAATCGAACCAACCCGAATCCGACTAAATATATCTATTCGTGTGGAATACATATTAAAGACTTAGTTACAATTAATACATAGGTATTGATCGTGTTTGGGTCGTGCATTGCAATATTCTGTGAAGTTTGTGATTAATTACATCAATCCAAGGTGAGTTCCGTGGCCCTTTTTTATGCTTTTATAATTGTTTCAATGTTTTTCAAACTTGGGGGAAAAGTATGCTCACCCGTTTTCGATGCTGTAAAATCTTACATACAATTTTCATACTTGGAATCGACGTGATACTATTCTCATATTCTAATACATACATGGTGTTATTCTACGATTCTTACAACCATTAATTCCCGGGTTGGGAACCAACGGATAGGTATTGGTAGTACTACTGGGTTGACACCCCCACCCTTCGACGATTGGTTAACTTGTGAGTTACCAACACAGCTGCCAGCAATCAGGCCAAGGGTGAATATATTCCGACAGATTTATATGCATAACGTCATTAGGTTTGGTTGTCTTAAACACATGTTATGTGGTTTGTGCTTGCAGTATGATTCCATATCAAATTCTATACAGCATCAAATGTTTTAAATTTAAACCTGCGGAACTCACCAACATTATGTGTTGACATTTTTGAGCATATCTTTTCAGGTGAACATAATCAAAGAGGATAGCTAGAGTTGATGCCTTAGCCGAGACCCTCAGGATTTCAATAAGTTTTGCATATGTAATATTTGTCATTTGTTTCATATTTGAACATTGTGTGATTTGGATTGGAATCAATAAGACTATGATAGTCGTGGAACTGACTAACCACGACACAAGTCACCATTGTGTCGGGGGACGTCATGACACGAGATGTTTGCATGTATTATATCTCTGTATTTATGCCAAGTGTTATGACGATCCCGTCCGTCGCATCCTCGTGTTTCCGCTATAAGCGGGGGTGTGACATAACCACAACACACAAGTAAATTGCCATAAGTTTACAAGAATCAAACGTGTTTACAAGTGCAATGTTTATAATGTAACATGTTTCACCCAAAAGTGTGAACATAATAAAATGGGTATAGAAATACTCACATGATGTTTAATTGTATAAATGGAGGTTAAAAGATTAACAAGGAACTCTTCAACGTAGCCCTTCACAAGATACCTAAATATATATTTATATTTACAAGTTTTACGTTAATAATAATGTTAAAGTTCTAACGAGAACTAGGGTTTTGATAGAATTAAAAGGTTTAGATAAGTTTACGAAGTAATTAATTACATTTTGATTCCATTAGAGGAATTTTATATGTATATTTAAGTATTTTAAGTATAAATAAATCTCTATAATTATTTAAGATTAATTAGAATAACGTATTGATTAATAACAAATTATTAATCTAAACCATTAGTTAAACTACATTTTATAAGAAATAACCTAAAATAATGCTTATAAATAATTTATGAAATTATAAAATCTTTATAATTTTCACAATTATCATGTTTAATCCATAATTAAAGATGTTATAGTGTCCAATAATAAATAAATGATTTAAATTATTATTTAGAGTCCAAAATAATTATTTATAACATTCGTAAATAATATTTTATAAAAATTATTAAGGTGTTTAAATAAATAAATTTATAGAAAATGGTTAGGTAATAAAGAAAATTTATAAAAGTTATTTTTATAATTTTTAGAATTTTTTATATATTTTTTAAAGGCTAAAAAGCCTTAAAAAATTATGTGGGGTTGCCCGGGTTCGAACCCGAGACCTCGAGTGTGCAATGTGAGCGCAGGACCAGTGAACCATGGCATACAGCCGCGTTAAGTCTCGGCTTCCAATTATTATAAACACTTTTTCCACTAAGCTCCCAAATCATAAGAACCCTAATTTCAATTGGATCGAAATCGACCCCAAATCGATTATGTTATTGAAATTAAACTTGGGGCTTTTAATCCCCAAGTGAAACCGAGTGTAATGATGTGTTCAATTACCTGATTTGATTTGAAATGATGTTAGGGACAAACGAAGAACAAGCCGTGGTCGTACGTATCCAATGGATGAGCAATCCTCAATGGTAATCAAATTAACCTCGTGGGTAGCTTCTTAGAGAGTAAATGGTTATTTACCCTCAATCAATTTGGATTAAGAGAGCTCAGAAGGTTAATTTCGATTAGGTTGCAGATCCACGACAATGGGGTGATCGAATGTGGTTTTTATTGTTAAATTGGGGTGTCGTTTATGATTATAATTGTGTTTATGCGTTCCAGGTTGGCTAATTGATTCCCACTACTCGATGTTTCCACTTAAATTCGAATTGGTTTTAGCGGGGTGTTTGGGTTTGATTCTAAACCGCGTAATTGAGTTTAATTTTCGAATTTTTATGGGGCCATAGGTTCGAATCTCCCCGCGTGATCAGTGGGGGTGGTTGATTTAGGTCAAAACTGATAAATTTTGGGTGTTTTGGCCTCGCCGGAGTTCGGCCGGAGTTGGCCGGAGAGGTGGCCGGGAAAACGGGGTGGGGGCTGGGTTTTAAAACAAGTTACACATTTGGTCCCTAAGGTTATTCTTTTGTTATTTTATGCACATAACTTTCATTTAAGTTTTCAAATTGACATAAAGGCTCCTAGACTTATTTAATTCAAGTTTTTAAACATTTAAAAGTTTAATAAACTTTAATAAATATTTTTATTAATAACAACATTATTATTATTATTTTTATTGTTATTATTATTAGTTATTATTATTATTTTTATAATTAAACTATTATTATTATTATTAGTTATTATTATTATTTTTATAATTAAACTATTATTATGATTATTATTATTATTATTATTATCATTATTATTATTATTATTATTATTATTATTTTTATTGACAAAACTAACTTTAAATTAACTCAAAATCACAAGATGTTACAGTCTCCCCAACTTAAAATAATTTCGTCTCGAAATTAAAAATAAAACTATATGAACAAATGCGGATACTTCTTCTTCATATGTTCTTCACGCTCCCAAGTGAACTCAGCTCCACACTTTTCTCCTAACGAACCTTGACAATTGGAGTAGTTGTGGTTCTAGTCCTCTTCAGGGTTCGGTCCATAATCTCAACAGGCTTCTCAACGAAATGCAATGATTCATCTATTTGGATTTCCTCGAGAGGAACATGCAAATTTTTATCAGCCAGACATTTACTCAGGTTTGAGACATGGAAGACAGGATGAACCCCGCTAAGTTCAGTAGGTAGTTCCAGTTTGTAAGCCACTTTCCCAATTCTTTTCAGAATCTTGTAAGGTCCTACAAATCTTGGAGCTAGTTTACCTTTCTTTCCAAAACGAACCACACCTTTCCACGGTGAAACCTTAAGAAGAACCATGTCGCCGATTTGAAACTCCAACGGCTTACGACGCTTATCGGCATAACTCTTTTGTCGACTTCTTGCCACTTCAAGGTTCTTGCGGATTGTGGAGATTTTATCGGTCGTTTCTTGTATAAGTTCAGGACCAGTGTTGAAGTTTTCACCAATGTCGGTCCAACAGATCGGTGATCGACATTTACGACCATAAAGTGCTTCGAATGGTGCCATCTTGATACTCGAGTGATAACTATTGTTATACGAAAATTCCGCGAGCTGTAAATGCGTATCCCAATCACCACCAAAGTCAAGGACACATAGTCGTAGCAAATCCTCGAAGGTTTGGATTGTTCGTTCGGTTTGGCCATCAGTTTGAGGATGGTAAGCCGTACTTAAATCGAATTTCTTGAAGTGAGACAACCTTGTTGTGGACCTTGCGACTTAGCGCGTCGGCTACAACATTTGCCTTTCCAGGATGGTAGCGAATATCACAGTCGTAGTCGCTGATCAACTCGATCCAACGTCTTTGTCTCATGTTGAGATCCTTTTGGTTGAACACGTGTTGGAGACTCTTATGATCGGTGTAGACTATGCATCGCGTCCCATAAAGATGGCGTCGCCAGATTTTCAAAGCGAAAACCACGGCACCAAGTTCAAGATCATGAGTTGTGTAGTTCACTTCATTAACCCTCAATTGCCTCGATGTGTATGCTATGACTTTGCCTCGTTGCATGAGAACACAACCAAGACCTCGATTTGAAGCATCGCAATATACGGAAAAGTCATCGTTTCCATCGGGAGTGTGAGAATAGGAGCGTTACACAACTTGCGTTTTAATGTCTCAAAAGCCTCTTCTTGCTCGGGTCCCGCATTCAAAGAGTCGATTCTTTTGGGTTAATGCCGTTAATGGTTTTGAAGGAGGTTTTTAATTTTTTATGGACATACGTCGTAAAATAAGTGCGTGGGCTTATTATAACATCTCGTATTTCACGGCGTTTAATCTTATGAGGACCATTGTGGTCATTTGTGAAACTCATGGGTGATGTGCGTGTTAATTAGGGTTGTTCATGAGCCGAGCTGAGCCGAGCCAGGATTTGCTCGGACTCGGCTCGAATTATAAACCGAGCCAGGTCGGCTCGGCTCGGATTTACAACCGAGCTAAAAAGTAGAGCTCGAACTCGGCTTGGTTTTAAACCGAGCTGGCTCGGCTCGGTTTTGTTTGGCTCGGTTTTAAAAGAAAATTTAATACACATCTCTCAAACTTCAAAAGTCCAAATATCAACGCATAGTTCAAAAAACATACTAAAAATAAGTTCAACATCATAGATTACAAGCCCCAATCTAATTCAACCAACGATACACAAAAATAGTTTAACAATTCAACGTTCATTAGCATATGAATTAACCCGCATAAACATTCTCTTGCACTTCTAAATACCTGCAAAAAATAATCAATGAAATAAATCAATATCAATTACTGGATGTGGTATTTTCATGAGAGCAATGGCTAACGTAGAACAAACGGGAAAAAAAAACATCTTGGTATTTTATGTAATTTGTTCACATCATAATTATGTGTGAAGATTGATTGTGAAATTACAAAGGTGAACATAAATTATTTACCCTCAACAAGTTGGCCGAAAGGAGCAAATGCTTCTCTAAGCTTTTCATCAGTAGTATTTCTGTTTAGGCCTGCAAATGATGATCATAAATAAGATCAAGAAAGTGTTACAAAAAATGTAACAAATCCAATGCTAACTGAAAAGTTTTAGTAACAATATCTAGGTCCTAAAAAGGTTAAACATAGAATAAAATTAGAGAGACATACCAAACATACCAAAACAGTCCAAATATTCAAAACATAAATAAAATTAGAGAGACATACAAAACAGTCCCGAACAAACCTTAAACATAGAATACAAATGTAAAATAGGAACATACCAAACATATCAATCATTTATTTGTAGTATCATTCACCATTAATGTTAGTGTTATTATAATATTATACATAAATATTATATATATACATATATTACATATTTAATCGAGCTAGTAAACGAGCCAACGAGCGAGCCAACGAGCGAGCCGGCCTTGGCTCGGACTCGGCTTGGTTTTAAACCGAGCCGGCTCGGCTCGGCTCGTTTTTAAACCGAGCCGATTCGAGCGAGCTTTTTTCGAGCTTTTTTCGAGCGAGCTCCGAGCGAGCCACGAGCCGCGAGCTATTTGAACAGCCCTAGTGTTAATGCCTTTTTAATGTTAAAATATATATATATATAGATATATATATATATATATAATAATAACAATAATAATAATAATAATAATAATAATAATAATAATAATGATAGTAGTAATAATAATAATAATAATAATAATAATAATAATAATGATAATGATAATAATAATAATAATATTAATAATAATAATAATAATAGTCATAATAATAATAATAATAATAATAAAGTCTAGGGGGTATTCTTGTCAATTTCGAAACCTTAAAAGAAGTTTTTCACATAAAATAATAACAAATTAAACCGCAGGGACCATTTGTGTAATTTTTAAATTTTCAAAACCAACCCCTGCCCACCCTCGATTTTCCGGCTGAGGTCCGGCGAACCTCCGGCCGTCCTCCGGCGAGCCAAAACACACAAATTTACGCGGTTTCAACCAATTCAAATGCCCCCGACAACCTCACGACAAGGATTCGAACCTGTGGACCCATAGAATTCGAAAATTGAACTCAAATAGGCGGGTTAGAATCGAACCAACCAACCCGCTAAAACAAATTCGAAATTTAGTGGAAACAACGAGTAGTGGGAATTAATTAGACAATCTGGAACGCATAACAACAATCATAATCATAATTAACACCTCAATTCAACAATAAAAACCACATTCGATCACCCCATTTACGCGGACCCGCAACCTAATCGAAATCAACCTTCTGAGCTCTCTTAATCCAAATTGATTGAGGGTAAATCACCATTTACTCTCTAAGAAGCTACCCAAGAGGTTAATTTAATTACCATTGAGGATTGCTCATCGATTGGACTCAAGACAACCGCGACCTGTTCTTCGTATCGAACACCTTCAATCCATCATCATACGGGTAAATAAACCTACCTATACATTCGATTTTACATGGGGAACAAAAGCCCCATGTTTATCAACGTTAACAAAAACGAATTGGTGTTCAACTTGGGATCGATCGAAATCTAGGGTTCATGGGTCGGGGGCAGTCTGTATGGATTGCTTTTAAGAATTTAGAACCGAGTTTAAACCGCGGCCACGGCCTTGGTTTACTGGTTCTGCGATCACCATTGCATACTCGAGGTCCTGGGTTCGAACCCGGGCAACCCCACATTATTTTTTTAGGGCTTTTTAGCCTTTAAAAAATATAGAAAAATTTCTAAAAATTATAAAAATAAGTTTTATAAATTTTCTTTATTTTTAAACTTACCTAATCATTTTCTGCAAATTTATTTATTTAAACACCTTAATAAATTTTTATAAAATATTACTTACAAATGTTATAAATAATTAATTTGGACTCTAAATGATAATTTAAATCATTAATTTATTATTAGACCTTATGTTTTCCTTAATTAGAGTTTAAATGATAATCATAGTATCCAAATATATTTTATAACTAAATACGCAAGTTATTTACAAAGGATCAATTTTCTTAAAATAAATTTTATAAAATGTCACGAATGGTATTTTTATAAGGATTTATTAACTTTATAAAATCCCCAAATTCTATTACCCTAGTTCGCGTTAAATCGTTAACCTTATTATTAACTTAAATTATATAAAATATATATATTCTTAGGTGCATTGTGACGATTTACGTTGAAACGACGTCTATTATTCCTCTATTAATCGTCATACTTATATTCATTTGCCAAGTGAGTATTTCTATACCCATTTTATTATTTTCCCACTTTTGGGTGAAACATGTTATATTATAAACATTACACTTGTAAACACGTTTGATTCTTGTAAACTTATGGTAATTTAATTGTGTGTTGTGATTAGTTGGTAACCGTATAGCTACCATGTAATGTCGAATATATGTCCAATCATTAACATAGCTAGCCTGGCGACGTCATAGATCTATGGGCCTGACAAGCCTGCTTGGTTGATCCAAGTACACTTAGCTAATCGTATATACTTTGAACGTTTGACACTTGTAAAACTTTGTCAAGGTTTGATTGTGCATTCTGTCTTACATCCCTAGTTACTTTGTTCTCTAATTTACAACATGAATTGCCATCTTTTATATATACATATGTAATGAAACTATGGAAATCTCACCAACATTATTGTTGACCTTTTATTTTTAACATGTTTCAGGAAATACCCAAGCTTAAATTCTACTCTTCGAAGCTTACACATCTAGGAATAGACCTAGATAAATATATGGAATAAACGACTTGTTATGTTTATTTTAAACTTCCTTGAACCTTATGATTGTAATAGTACTATTAAAATGTATGATTAATATATTTGAGATTATTAATAGCGTTATGTGGCTGTGAACGATCTTAACTCTCACACCTCGACGTTTCCGCCGTCAAGGTTGGGGTGTGACAGATGATGAAACATGCCTGAAACATGGCTATTTGCATCCTACATCGGTTGGGCAGGTGAACGAAAGTCTCTTTATAAGGGGCTGGATACCTTCCCCAATGTGACGTGTTTTAAAACCGTGAGGCTGCGGCCAAAGCGGACAATATCATGTTACGATTTCCCTGGGATGTTACAGTTGGTATCAGAGCCAGGGCCGGGCCGTTGTGCCAGCGAGGACGCTGGTCTCCCTTCGGGGGGTGGATGAAACATGCCTGAAACATGCCTGAAACATGGCTATTTGCATCCCATATCGGTTGGGCAGGTGAATGAAAGTCTCTTTATAAGGGGCTGGATACCTTCCCCAATGTGACGCGTTTTAAAATCGTGAGGCTGCGGCCAAAGCGGACAATATCACGTTGCGATTTCCCTGGGATGTTACAACCCACCTCTCCTAGCCAACCTAATCACTCTACACAACCTATGAATCAACATCCCTTAATTCCTCCTAGTACTAATCCAACCGGACCTTCAAAACGAGCAAGCAAACAACCAGTGTGGCTCACAGATTATGTCTCTGGTGAAGGTCTTTCAGAAGATGAAGATGAGTTCACAAGTTGCCATTTTGCTCTCACTATGACAGATCCTACTACATATGCTGAAGCAGCTAAACAGAAAGTGTGGCAGGAGGCCATGATGGTTGAAATGCAAGCTATAGTTAAAAGTAATACTTGGGATCTGGTACACATGCCTAAAGACAAGAATTTAGTGGGTGTCAAGTGGTTATACAAGACAAAGTTTGGTCCAGATGGCTAGGTGTCAAAGTATAAAGCAAGGTTGGTGGCTAAGGGTTACTCTCAACTACATGGTGTTGACTTTCATGAAACCTTTGCACCAGTTGCTAGGTTTGAAACAATTCAAGTTATCCTAGCAGTTGCAGCTCAATGTGGATGGAAGCTTCACCAATTAGATGTGAAATATGCCTTTCTTAATGGAGAGTTAACTGAAGAAATTTATGTTGAACAACCAGAAGGGTTCATAGTTGAAGGTAAAAGTGATATGGTCTATAAGCTGAATAAAGCCTTGTATGGGCTAAAGCAGGCTCCCAGGGCCTGGTATGCAAAGATTGATGGTTACTTTCAAGATCATGGATATGCTCGAAGCCACAATAAACCTACTCTCTACATTAAACAGCTTGACACAGGTGATATGATCTATGTGTGCTTATATTTAGATGATATCATTTGTACTTCATCTTGTGACAGGTTAATTCAAGAGTTTAAGGGAGGAATGATGCAAGAATTTGAGATGACTGATGTGGGGTTACTTCATTTCTTTTTGGGGTTTGAAGTAAAGCAAACCGATAAAGGAGTGTTTCTTTGTCAAGAGAAGTATGCAAATACACTCTTAGCACGATTTGGTATGTAACATAGTAACCCTGAGACTACCCCTATGAATTGCAATGAGAAGTTGAGTTCCAAAGATGAAGCTGACAAGGTGGATGAAGGTCAGTATAGAAGCCTGGTTGTAGGCCTTATTTACTTAACTCACTCGAGACCAGATCTGGCCTATGCAGTGAGTTATGTGTCACGGTTCATGCAATGTCCCTCTAAGATTCATATGGGAGCAGCTAGACGAATTTTGAAGTATGTTAAAGGTACAAAGGGGTTTGGCATATGGTACTTAAGAGGTGATAATGTTGAGTTAAATGGTCATAGTGACAGTGATTGGGCCAGTAGTGTTGATGATAGAAAAAGCCTCTCAGCCTATGTGTTCTCTCTGGGCAGTGGTGCTGTAGCCTGGAAATCAAAGAAGCAACCCACAGTGGCGTTGTCAAGTACGGAGGTAGAATACATAGCTACTACAGCAGCTACATGTGAAGCCATTTGGTTGAGAAGGATACTTGAAGACCTTGGATGTCAACAAAACAAGCCTACTATTATTTACTGTGATAACAAGTCAACTATCAATCTTTCTAAAAATCCTGTGATGCACAGTAGATCTAAGCACATTGAGCTGAAATATCACTTTATTAGAGAAATGATCAATCAAGAGCAAGTGAGTCTACAATACTGCAGTACACATAACCAATGGGCTGATATGTTAACGAAATCCTTATCCAGAGTGAAGTTTGTCTACTATCGCTATAAGCTGGGAGTCATGGAGTTTGAATCAAGGGAGGATGATGGAAACTAATTCAAACTCTACATTGCGGGAATTCTTGTGTTTAACATTTTACTATGCATGTGATGTGTGCATGCATTGGCACATGTGTTTAAGTTGAATAAGTCATCTAACGGGTAGTTGGTTAGATTTACCGAGTCTAGTGGTTAGTTGAGATTTATGTGGTAGTTTTCATCTATAAATTGTTTAGTCTATTCCATTGTAAAGCATGCACTTCAAATATTCAATAAACAACCTCACGAGAATTCCTTCTATCTTTTGTGTTTTGAGTATTGGATCTTATCCTCTTTTACCATTATATTTATCTGACAATCTTATTATGGATTCTTAGGATGATATTGCAAGATAATGATAGTAAACACAAGGATGATATTGCAGCAATGGCTGTATCCCTGAAGATAAGATATATTTTGATAACAAGAGGTGGCAAAAGAGGTGATTCAGGCAGTTTGGCTAACGGGTTCATGAGTTTGATTGATGGTTTGGTTTGACCCATAAATATTTTATTCCGTTTTTTCAGATCTTTTATACAAAGTTATCGCTTTAAGTATGAATACAAAACTTATATTAGCTCCTCGAAAATGTCACTTTTTTATAAAGAAAATGATTTTGACAGTTTATGATTTTCAACAACTTTTGATTGACCTCTTTTTTTACCCTTGTTGGCGGTTATTTTCTCTCTAGTGGGATTTTTGAATTTTGTAGAACAAGGCAAAGGAGTTTGGCAAAAGAAAATCTGCTACTGATGAAATCGATGCTGAAATGTATGTCGCCGTGGAGTGGGTCTGTCATCTAAGAAAAAATAAAAGATGATGAATTAAGTCAGAATTTCAGTTAATTGCATGGATAGTCTCTATTGTTTACTCATATTGTAAGTTTAGTTTCTGACGGTAAGAAAGCACAATGATTGTTTTTATTATTCACTCAAAAGTAACATGAATGATTCTTATAGTATGTGTCAATCTCTAGTGTTCATTTTTTTAAAATTCTTAACCTCTGTTAACTCTTTGGCAACCTTGTATAGTTGTATGTCAGTATGTCACCAGCACTCACACCTCTGTTGACAACCACAAACACCTCTGGTCATCTCTTTCGCCGCCACAAACACCTTCTGTCAACTCTCCGACCACCATAAACGCATGCTAAACACACACAAGAAAAAGATATAACCCATGACTCCACACTTCCTCATGTTGCTTTCTTATCTTCTTCATCACTCTATACAATCTACAATCAACTAATCTATAAACATCACTCTTTAGTCTACACCCTTCAACGGGTCGCTTGCCATAAGGATCTGATGCTGAACTTGCAAACTTGAACTAGTTGGATGATTATGATGATCGTTTGAAGATGAAACTCGCATGCTAGTGGTACCACCAGCACCCATGGTTGCGGTGTTGGTGGATCCAGAAGACCGAGAATCTGTCCTGTTGGAATTCCGTGTTGAAGATGATGAACTAGCAAGTCTACTCGGTCTTCTGGTTTTTACACCCTGGAACCCTGGCTTGGTTGGTTGGTCAAGTTGCCCCCTTTTCTTGGATAGCATCAGCAGCACCTGGCGCATGGTGGGTCGTAACTTGGGCTCATATTGGGTGCATAGTAATCCGATTTGTATACAAGTCGCCACCTGATCAAGGTCAGCTGACGTGGCTAGCGCTGAATCCATAATTTCTGCACTGTTTCCCTTCTCATATAGCTTATACACCTGCAAAAATCTTGATGTTTAAGCTGCAAATCAAGAACTTATAGTAGTTGACTGTGAAAGTCAAACAGACTCGGTTTTGTGTTACAGTATGACCCACGTATCACAGCTTGTGAATGAAAAATGTAATAGGTACAAATATAATAGACTTTTTAGCAGCTAACTCAAACAGATTAATTTGAATTTGAAATCAACTGTATACGATTGCGTTTGATATTTATTAAACTTGACTTCAAAAGTCAAAGCATACATAAAACATAAGGAATTCTTACCCAATCTAGTAGATTTTGACACTCTGGATCAAGGTTGAATGTAGAGTTCTTGCGACCACTAATGAGCTCTAGAACCACCACACCATAACTATATACATCTGCCTTTATTGATAAATTACCATGCATCATGTACTCTGGCGCCAAATATCCACTGTATATAAAAATAAGTAAAATAAATAAAATATCTATTAGACCTTTGATCCCTCATAGATTTGAATTGGTCTTATAAAACAAGTAAGCTGGGGTAGCGGTTTGTTTTAAACAATAATAATAACATTAACATCAATCTTGAATGTTGAAAGTCACTGATATCTCATCAAAGTGTGTGTGTATCTTGATTTTCAGTTCTAAATTCCTGAAGTGCATATTTTAGCTTCGGAATGTGTATTGATGCAGATATTTTCTGAAAATCATCAGCTTTATAAAGTTATCAAGTTTAAGAAACTTAAAAATCGAGTTGGGAGTACATACTTTGTACCAGCTACACGTGTGTTAACATGAGTTGCGTCTTCAGGGTAGAGTCGAGCCATGCCAAAATCCGCAATCTTGGGTCTCCATTTATTATCTAGCAATATATTGCTTGCTTTTATATCTCTGTGAATGATACGATCATGCGAGTCTTCATGTAGATAAACTAAACCTTGCGCTACACCAACAATTATGGAATATCTTCTTTTCCAGTCGAGTACATCCCTCTTTGCAGATTCTAAAACAATACAAAATAAAAATAAGGATCAGCAGATAACATTTTCATAACAACACAGAGAGATACTAGGTTCATAAGAAATCTCAAGCCTCAAATACGATTAACGCGTTTTAGACGGATTGATTATAGATGAGAGGAAATTCTACGGTTAAAAGTGCTCAAATTGTGTTATTCAAGAGGACTTGATGAAGGAGAAGAGAACATACTGAAAAGAAGCTTATCAAGGCTCTCATTAACAACATATTCATACACCAAAAGCTTCTCTGGGAATGCACAATATCCCAACAAACTCACAACATTGCGATGTTGTATGCAAGCCAATAATTTGGCTTCATTTGTGAATTCTCTTTTTCCCTGTTTTGAGGTCCCTGAAAGTTTCTTCACAGCAATCTCCCTCCCATCCTCCAACTTCCCCTGCACATACAAACAACAAATTCACACAAATTATCATACGATTGATCATTCGATAATCGTAAAATTGACTACGTTCTTGAAGATCGATTCGAAATTGGATCATCAAGATGCCCCCCAATTCACTAGAATAATCAAAGATTTTTTTTCATTATCCTGATAGTTCCAAATCTTTATAATATATTAATTATCATTGAAGTTAAACTTGAAGTTGGAACACTAACAACACAATTCACTTGTTTTGATGCTCTGTTTTATACATCAAATGTTTATCTTCAATTATGAATTCAACTAAAATAATAATAAAGAAGACAAAACCCATTGGATCAAACCTTGAAAACAGGGCCAAAACCTCCTTGTCCGAGCTTATTTTCCAAATTGTTTGTAGCACAAATTAGGGTTTGAAATGTGAAAATCCTCTGTTCTTGAGGTAAATCAACCTTCTCCAAATCTTCTGATGTTTAGCACATGAAACAACAATTTAATCAAAACCCTGTTAAGGAAGCAAGTAAAAACGCAAACTTCAATGCAATCTTCAAATGTGTATTCAAGATTTTACCTGTGGAATTAGAGTCACAAGGTTTGATGAGCTCGCGGCAAAAGTTCTTGATTTTGATCATCGTGGTTACTGACTAGAAAGAAGAAAAAACGAAAATAATCTGTGAATTGTGATTGTTTGAATGTTTAAATTTGTGTGTTCTTATATCCCATTAATGGAGGAAATCCAATAATGCGACCGACATG
The DNA here is from genome assembly GCA_024085815.1 of Flaveria linearis. NCBI lineage: Eukaryota > Viridiplantae > Streptophyta > Magnoliopsida > Asterales > Asteraceae > Flaveria > Flaveria linearis. The sequence goes on along the minus strand of CM044005.1, from coordinate 7,554,804 downwards.
TTGAAGCTAAAGAGTTGACCATTTAAGCTCTTCGAATTATAATACCGATCCCCATATAGAATATGCATTTATTACTTAAAAATCCAAGCTTGTTAAAATACTACTTTTTTTTATTAATCTATCTAAACAGAAACACGTATGTGAAATTGTCAAAAGATATCAAATGATAAATGTCCAGCAATAAATACTATTGAAAAACATACCAAATAAGTTTAACGAGAAGAGCAGTTAGGATTTCTACTAGTTGAGGTCAAATGTTAAACTCATAGAAAAAAATAACTTTAAACGTCAAACTACACTTCTAATAACTTTATATTTTTTTATAATTTTAGGTTGCTAACATATTTAAAATACTAATTATTGGATTTCTAAAATTATACAGTATATTGATATTCAATTTTGATATGGGTAAAACGGTTTTGGTTAATCAACTTAGAGGTTGTTTGGTAATTTGTGAATGATTAAGTGTTGAATCAAATAAAAGGTCTGAACCATTAAGTGCAGAATACCTTCTGCGTAATAATTTCACCTTTGCGTAATAATTTCATCTCCGTGTGATTAATTATTACCCTTGCGTTATAATTCTACCCGTAACCTTCATTCTTGTACGATAACTTTATACGTTTTTCTCACGAAAAAAACATTTTTTACCGTAACATTTCTCTATCTTCCTACTCTAATAAAAAGATATATTAGGATGACATGTGGTAACACCACAATCATTCTCACAAAAACTTTCCCGCCTCTCTCTCTTATTAAATAATTACTTTAATTATTAATAATATTATTTAATATTTTTTAGATTTAATAAATTAATAAAGAGATCTATTTATTAATGTTATTTCTAAATAATATTTTTTTATAAAATAATAAATTTATTAAAGCATAAGACTTTTTTAAAAATACAAAATATTTTAAAATTAGTATTTTTAAAAAGTTAATTTTTTAAAACAAAAAATAATTAAATATGGAAGTTATAATAGAAAATTTTTAAAAATGACCTTTTTATACAGTTTTTTTTAGGATAAAATATTTATTTCTTTTTGAAAATTATTAAAAACAAATTTTTAAAAAGTTGATATCACTGTTTTATTACTTATAGTCATTTCTAATACATAATTTCAATCATATCATATCTTAAAATATTATTTTATAATTAATAAAATTTATTATATTAAATTTTTATTTATTCAACCCGTGTAATACACGGGTTTAATATAGCTAGTTCTTCTAATACAAGAATAATAATGCCGCACATAGATGCTAAAATATTTTTCTTACAGTATAAAACAAACAAAATACAATGAAATATTTCGTTATCTTTACACACGACTGTTGCGTTTCTGTTGACTTTTTCTTCCTTCTTTTTGTCTTGAACCAAACGCAATCATAATTCATAACTTCATATTGCACCCACTAAACGATGCCATTATTTTTCTAAAAATATTCTACTTTATTGTATTAAATAACATTCTATTAATAGTTACGACACCAGCAAGATAAGACGTGGTCAATAGTTTTCTAAAAATACGTTTTAGGGTTGGCATACCGTCCACAATTTTTATGATGCCCCCATAAAGCATAAAGTTAAAGAATTTATTTTATTTTTTAGTATGAAAATGTAAGAATACTATTGATGTTTTTGTAAGACGTAAAAATATTTTATTAATTCTGATATAAAGAGAAAGTTGTATATTTATAAAAGAATATCATACCCCAATTAGTATGTAAATTTATATGCTTATTAAATGGGTTGTGTATGAATGAATTGTATTCTTAGATTTAGTGGGTTGTTACTTGTACCCAATAACTTGGTGAGCAATTCATTAATTAATTATATACTAATTTCTAATTTTATTTTGCATTATTAGTTGTATCTTTGGTATACTTGGTTGTATCTTATTTGTTTTTCTTTTCTTTTTTCTAATCTTTATTTTTACTTCCTAACATCTTATTTTATAATTTAACCTCAACACTTATTCACTTTTAACTTTAGTTCCTATACTTCTTATCTTTTATACAATTTTTCGTTTTTCATGTTGGTTTAGAATTTGCGAGTTAACACGCCGCAACAAGCGTGTGTGGTTCAACGTTTTTATACCTATTTTTTTCCAGTTTAACGGCCTCTTCGTAACGTACAGATTCTATATCAACTTAGTTATTGTTTTTTATGTTTTATGTTTCACGTGTGTGGTTCAACATTTTAACTTTTACGTTTCTTTTTGTTTAGTCTTATTTTTTTCGTTTTCTATTTCTTTTTTATACAAGTTTTTTACGGTGTTGATGGTCGTTAGCCATGGTTTGACATTGGTACTGCTTGACACGGTTTAACGCCCCAGCTGCAACGCGGTGGGTTTAGTACTAGTATAAGAATGTTACCTAAAATTATTTTATTCTTTCCGAAACAAAGAGAAATTTGTATGCTAATAGAACATCAAACCCAAATTAGTATGAAAATGTAAGAATATTACCGAAGTTCTTGTAAGACGAAAAGTATTTCTATTCTATTTATTTTCTTTGGTCGGTGGGAATTTTGGTTGTTTTTTTTTTTTTTTAGTTTTGTATGTGTTTTTATAGGTTCGTTTTGTGGGTTTGAGGTTTGGGGGTGGGGTTTTTCTTGTGAGTTTTTTGGTTTCTTCACACGTCTCTTTGATGGGTGCTTCGATTACATTCATTTATAGCATTCGTTGGCGTTGTCTTTCTCCGGGTTCCTACTTTCTTTCTTTCGTTATCGATACCCTGTTAAGGTTTGGGTTTTCCTTTTGTTTGCTTTTTTTGGGGCTTTGATTTTCGTCAGTTTTTCTATATAGGACTGTGTCGCGTTTTGATTTTCGTCTATTTTGTTTATGGTGTTGGGCTATGATTAATTTTGGGTTCTGAATGTTCTTGTGTGTTATGAATTTGGGGTTTTCGTGTGTTTTACTTTGTGTATTTTGCTGATTTTATGATTTCAAACCTTCATTTTGATTTTGATTTAGGGTTACGTTAAAACTCGCATAGCCGAGGCAACGCGCGGGGCCCAAACCTAGTTTTAGTAATTATGATACAAAGAGAATACTGCATATTAATGAAAGAACATTAAACGCAAATTTTATAGTTAAGTGATTTTTAAAAATAAAAAATAGAAAAAATAATTGTTTGTAGTTATAATCAGTATATTCAGAACCATATCAGATAGCAAACTAATCATCTTATCGGTCCACTAGTCCGTCTAAATGAACTGGATAAAGTCATAAATAACTAAAACTTAAACTATTTATATATATCTAATTTGCAACAAAATATGAAAATAACATATAATTTGACGTAAATTTACAATTTAATCATAAAAAATGAGATTTACAATTAAAAATAAAAGAGAAACTTAAAATGCAATCCAACCACATGATCTGGTTCACCCTGTTCACCGGTCTGGTGGACCAACTATAAACAACCCAAATAGACATAATCAAACCGGTTCTATGGCCGGCTTTCAATCCGACCGGCCATCCCAGTTCGGTTTTTACAAACGCTTTTAGTAACTACAATAAAATCAGGACATCTTTTTTATACTTTACTCTAAAATTTTAGTGTGCTTTCAAAGGACGTATAAAGAAATACCCTTAACATCCTGCATTCCTGCCACCCCTACGCATGTGTTTGTTCCAGTTAGGTGTCTTTATAGTTTGATTTAAACCCTAAAATCATGTAATCTAATAATCAGTTTGATATTATGGTCTTTTAGTTTCTTTTCAGTCAATCTGATTTAGGAATTTTCAAACAGTACTCAATAGTTTGGTTTACGGTTATACATTAAATCGGTCGTAAATTGGATTGATCCCTAGGAATTTAGTCTAATATAATCTTTAAGTATCTTTACCTAGGCCTATAATTATTATAAGTTTGATTATACGTATGATAAGTTCATGGTGTCTTTATAGTTTTATCAAGTGAACGAAATCACTTCTTTAGTACTTGAGGCGTATTTATGCGCACGGTCATCATGCATACACTATTAGACAGTGGCGGATCTAGAAACAAAGTTCAGGGGTAACGTAATTTTTTTTACCGTACATATATGTTAATAAAGCGGTCCGAAGTAAGATCACTCAAATCAAATCCATTTGGGATCGGAGGAATTGAACCAGAATGAATTGAACTCGAACGAGTCGTTGACCCGATATCATCATCATTATTAGAACCAATATCTCACTTTTGCAATTTTTTGCTAAAAAAATTACCAATAAGAACTTGTTTTTTCTCTTTTAAATCTCTAATTTTATATAACGCAATAAGGTTATAATGTGCACTTAGAAATAACACAATTCAAATACCTAATTTCAACCACACAACCATTGATTTTTATAACATATAACACTTAAATATTAGAGATTGAACAACATTAATCCTAAATCCCTAATTTCTTATAGGGAAAAAACACTAGAATGTTACCTTAAAGTGAGCGGTGAATTGGTGAAAAATCACATGTGGGTGGTGGCAAGGGCCGCGCAGCAGGAGACAGTTTGGTGGTGGTCAGCCTGACGGCCGGCGGTGGGGACGTGGGGTGATTGGCATTGTTGGTGGATGGTGGCTGACTGGTTGTCGCTTGGGAAAGGGACGAAGGGTCGATGGGGCATGGGGCGATGAATGATATTTTTTTATTTAAGTTTTATGTTTGATTGAGTTATGGATATTTGGGCAAATTAGTTATGCTTTTTAAGTTGTTTAATATTTTTGGGCTTATTTTATTTTAGACTTGTTAATTATTATTGTATTGAACTATGAGCATTTTGGGCTTATTAGTTATTTATGTTTTTATAAAATGTAATGTTTTTTTATAAAATATAAGATTATTTATATAAAATTTAAAATTTTCTATAAAGTGTTGAGTTTAAAAAAATTTAGGGGTAACGTAATATTTTCTCAGGGGTAACGTAAAACCATAGTTTTTTTTATTTTTTATTAGATAATACTATAAATACACTACCCGTAAAAAGTTGAGGGGTAGCAGAGGCTTACCCCTCGGCTCCATGTAGGTCCGCCCTTGCTATTAGACTACTCCCATTGGGGAATCTTCAGTCGTTGGGTTGGATGATTCTAAATTAAATAAAAAGAAAAATTCACGGCAACCAAGTCGGTCCAGCGAACACAAGTCGGTCACTAGAATGACTCATTTTTTAATTATTTTATTATTTTTTCTGATTCAAATGCCACTGTGTTAATATTGAAGTGGTTGATAATATCTTTTTAGTCAAATTTATTATCTAAGAAAACTAACGTTATCTAGTTCAAAAAATTATAAAATACCAAAATTTGATAAATGTGATTTTTTTTCTAGGTAATTTATTTTTACTATTGCAATTTCTTTTATCATGTTATGACACTTAAACGAGTTATCTACTTTATTAAATATATTTGATAAATGTGATTTTTTTTCTAGGTAATTTATTTTTATATATTTATAATATATATCCTAATTTTTTTACTATATTTTTTAATTACTTTATAAATGGAATAAACATTAATTAAAATACAATATTATTAAAAAAAATAGTTTGGTTGGGTTGTTAACGGGAGTGAAAATATTAAAGTCGGTTGGGTTGGATAGGTGGAAGAGAGAGAAAATAGTTTTTTATTGAGTAGTTTGATTGGGTTGGGTTGTGAATAGGAGTCTTAGTGTCTTTGCTTACAACCGGCCTAATCAAATGGGATTAGACTTCTTTTGAGGCCACACTTGGGCAAGAGACTTTCTTCTTTTATAGAAGCCCACTAGCCCAATTAGTTCAACCTGACTAAAGTAAAATGAAAGAAACCCAACAAGAGATGATATATAATATCATTTATTCCCACAAATACCACATGCCAGTTTATTTTAAATTAATTATTATTATTTTTTAATCAACCACATACCATATGCATGAGTCCATGGAAAATAAATAAAAACAATAAATGATTACACACAACACTTTAATCTAAACAAAATAGCATTTTACATGCTTACAAATTACACTTGTGTTCAAGAATAGGGGCCCTTCCCTTTCTTAATATCCAAACAAATTTATAAAAAATAAATAAAAAGACACTAAAATAAACAAAAACATAAAATCCTACACCTAACTCCCTACAAAGGAATAATCAAATGCACTCACCACCCACCTTTTCCCCTCAAAAGGGAGAGATGAACTTGCTCCTAACTCTCAAGAAAATTTGGACTTTTATAATATTTTCAATTCAAAACAATATGATTACAATCCGAAAAATAATGCTTTTTCTAACATGTACATGGAGTATTAATTATTGTATATTAATTTGAAATTAAATGCTAGCTTTAAAAATAGGTTACTTGGAATACAAGATGATGAAAAGAATTAAACCAAACCAAGAAGTGGTCAAAAGTTTGGTAGTTCAGGCTTCCAAATATGACCACCTCATTCAATTGACTTGATGGACTCCCCCTCAACATCTTTAAGCCAACTTACCATTTTTCACCTATACAAGGGGCCAGAAACATTAGGTGGAAAAAAATTAATAAAATAGATTAAGTACAATATTACTTGAGAATTCAGAATGATTTTTGATTTGACACTGAATTAACTTGATACGTTTAATGTCAAGTTAATACATGTATGATAGATGAGGAAAAAAAAGTTGTTATGGTTATACCGTAAAGAGCGTTGTAGACGATCATACTAAAGCCCCATCACTGAAACTTTTTGATCGAAGATCAATGCTTCTAAGATCGCGTAGATGCTGTAAAATTTCTTGAAGAAGCTTCATTCCTTTGTCGCCTTTCTTTAACGATCCAATGCAGTGTTTTAGGAACTCTCTATCCGCTTCGAGTGCTTGTAACCTCACATAAAGTTGATCAACTTCCTCTTCTATGTCAATTCTCTTCTTTTGCAGCTCAAACCTTATGATCGCGATGTTTTCTGCCTTATCGGAATGGAACCCGTTTCCATGCCCGTTTGACGTGATCAAGCCATCATCACTCGCGATTTCAAGTGCACCAGAAAGAGGAAAATGTCTCTTTCTTGTTTGATCTTGGTAATGTATCTCGTTTGAAAATCCGTTTGTGATACCGTTAACTTCTTGACCATAGTAACTATAATCCCCACTTGGATGTTTTCCATTCTCTTCATAGTAATCCTCTATTTGCCTTAGCTCGCCAAAATGTCGATCTTCTTCGTCACTCAAAGTGACAAGCTTTTCTTCTAAAACCTTAAGTTGGTCGAGAATCGACAACCTCTCGTCCTCAAAGTCTACAAACGATGAATCGACACTCAATATGGTGTCAACGGGGGTATTCTGATTCCGGATTTCCTGATTCCCATTAGGGATTCCCTCTTCTTTCGGCTCATGTTTCAGATCAACCCAAACTCCATCCCCATCCTCAGAATGGCTACATGAACCCGAACATGTGCCAGTTTTCACACTATTCGTCGAAAACCTCATCCTCTCCTTCGTCTCATAATCCAACACTTTCTTTCGATATAGCTCCAATTCCTTCTCTTTCTTCACCATAAGTTCATTCAAAAGTTGAAGGGCTTCTTGATCATATTCCGCTTGTTCTTCCATCATTCGTTGATAATGCAACGCCTCCATTTGCATCGCGGCTTTCTCTTCTTGAAGACGGTTTATCATAGCCATCGTCTCGCTAGCAGCAACCGCAGAAGCACTTCTCTCTTCTTCCAACTCGGTATACAATGCTTGTAACGCCTTCCTCTCGGCTCTCAACGCCGATTTGAGCTTCTCGATCATGTTAATCGAATCTCCACCGTCCATTTCACACCCTTCAACAGATGTATCCACCATTGATCCATTTCTTTCAATCATCAACATTGCACCCTCTAGTTGATTCAAGCTCAATTCCTCTGTTTTTTCATCTTCTCCAGCTTCTTCTAAACCTGTTACATAGGCTCATTTTCATGAATTGAAGATTGATAGATCATAAAAACAATATCGTAGCAAACTGAAAGATTACCATATTCAATATTGAGATCCAATTCATGAGAACTCGTCGAAGGTTCTTCACGTGATAACGAATACAAATTGAAATTATCTTGAGCTTTCATCTCATCACATGAATCCAATACTGGAATCTCTGTTCCAATGGAAACCTCTGCTTCTTCATTTTCTGCATAATTTCAATTGTTTTAACAACCTTAACACTAAAAATTATCATAAAAAGAACAAATTAAATGGTTAGACGGTTAATACCTGAATCATCCCCCTCTGTTTCTTGAAGCTCTTTTGCAGCTGATGAAGTTTGAGTTGGTTCAGAAATTGAAGCGTTTTCATCATGACAACCATTTGAATTTACATGAAAAACAAGAGAATTTTCTGTTTCTTCAAATTCCATTGAGTCTAATTCTGCGAATTTTGATGGACTCTCTGTTATTTCGGTTACAGAAAGCAATTCCCCTGCTGAATCCTGAAGAACAGATTCTGTTTCTTTAATCTCCTTCAACAATTCTTCAGTCACTATTTCGATTTCTGGTTCTGAAATAACTGGAGCTTTCTGAAAATCCCCAAATTCTTGATCTTCATCGATCGATTCAACTGGTACCAACTGGTTCCCACTGTAATCTAAGAAGAATTCAAGATCTTGTGTCGGTTTCTCACAATTTGAATCTTCCTTCTTTTCAAACTGAATAAAATCCTCTGCTAATGATTCAACCTCTGTTACTGTTTCTTTCCCCTGTTTATGATGTTCATGTTTTCCCCCAAATTGATCAGTAACCGAATCCGATCCAATTAGATCAGTAATCGAATTTTCATTTCTGTGAACGTCCAAAGGTTTCAATGAAGGATTAATCACAAAGTAGGAAGAATCATCGATACTTTTCCTATTGAAATCAACACCACAGCAAGAACACTTCAAACACACCTCATCTTCTTCACCACTCTGCCCAAAATCAATCATTTTCGCCTTCGAAAACTTCAAATTCTTCGATTCCTCACCGAACCCATATGAGCAATCCCCACACATACCATGTGCTTCTGCCAATTTTCGATGTTTTGAGCAGAATCCCAATTGGGACACCTCTTTACAATGATGCTCACATAGAAGATCTCTATGTGAATTCTTGTTTTCAAATTCGAAGAATCGATCAAGACGAGTGCACCAGATACATGGCGGTTTTAGCCCGAAAAATCGAGCGAATTTGATGATGAAATAGGAGAAGATTGAGTTGAGAAGAAGGAGGATTATGAGTGTCCATTCAAGAACAGCATAGATAAGAACAAGTGTGATCTTGTTTGTGTTGTTATGAACCATTGTTGCAAATTTGTTTGTTGTCATGGTGATTAATGCTCTGTTTTGCTGTGTGCATTTACACACAAGATACACACAAAGAAAGAAGAATGTTTTTGATTGAGGTTAGAACTTTTAAGCAAGCTTATGAGAGGGGAAAGAACATAGACCATTCTTAATATTTTATTAATTTTCATAATTTTATTGGTTATATTAATTAATTAATTAGGTTAACAAATCACAAGGGGACTACTAGATTGTTCTTTATTTCTTAAATAATTATTATTTTTATGGGAAAACTTATATTTAAATAAAGGACTGAAAAAGAAATATGTGTTTTCTGATAAAAACAAAACTAATTTTTGTTCACACATTTTGTTTTCGTTGGATATTAAGTTGCAACATCTAATAAAGACAAATGGGGATTTGTTACTAATTAAATAACATTAACAATAGTCATTTTGCAATTTGTTGATGCGTTTAGTTATTTAGTTCATTTAAATAAACTATTCTAGAAATAAAAATAAACAAAAACTGATTTTCTAAAGATGAAATTTGCACCTGATACTTATTTTGCTAGAAAAATGTTAGTTGGGATTCCTTTCTAAGTTGTAGAATTTGTCGACCAACTTTATCATCATAATGTTATGTATTCAAAATTATTTTAGGTTATCTGTTTTATTTGGGTATTGGTGGCCAATAATATTTCAATTTTTTTGAGGGCCTATGATGGTTACTAATTTTTATCAAACTATTAAAAGATAGTTTTGTAAGTATGATTTTTAGAACGTAAATATTGACTTATTATCGCTACTATTTATTTATACATAAAAACTTGTTCTATTTTTATTGGATATTTTCTGTGTGCGTCTTCAAAATAGTATCTAGATTGGAATTTAAGGAAATTGGAATGAATTTTGTTTTAAAGGAGTTAGAATGTATTCCAATAAAGATTTACAACGTGTTTGGTTTACAAAGTTATGAATGTAATTAGAGTCTATAAAAAAATAATTGGACGAAATTACCCTTTCATATATAGATTTTAATTTTGATTTTACTCTAGTTTTTGTAAAGTGGAATTATTTTTGTTGTGGCTGAATGATTTATTCATTATTGTTGGTATGTGCTTTGTTACATAGGTGGTTGATGTGGGTCTTTTAGTAATCTTTAACAAACTTGAGATTCCATCCGAAGAAATGTTAAATTCCTTTGGTTATAATGTTTTCCGATTCTAATTCCGTCATGTGGCAAGCAAACACGTTGTTGGAATGAAACCTTTATAATTCCTGAGAATTTTATAAAATAAATGGGAGTTAATTTACAAAGTCATGTTTTATATTGATATCAAAAGGATGATTTAAGAGATCTAAGAAATTCAATATAGAGTTTATAAGCACCCTATGGTCTAAGTTGTGTAAGTTATGTGGTGCATATGTATCCGGGCTAGTTCTAGTGGCAAAGCACAATAATGTGCATATATGATCTTGATTTGAAATGACTTGTATGTGGGGTGCTTTTAGAACTTTAAAGAAATGTGAATTGTGTGCATACATCAATTTGACCGAAATTTGTAATTTGAGTTATGTGTTGATGGTAACAAGTGTGAAGTGTATAACCATAATCATAAAGTGTCATCCACAAATTAGGATGTACCTTTATTAGACAACGATAGGTGATAGGAGATGAATTATATGTTACAAAAGAACTCTATCGTATATTGTATGGTTTTGATTATATGAATTTAAAATGCTTAACTGAGTTAGTTTCAGTTAAACAAAACCAAATGCAAATGGCTAAGTGACAAAATGCTTTTATAAGAGCATTTAATTACAGTGGATTCTTTATTTTTATCCATATAATTATATTTTCTCTCTTCTTTTCAATTAAATAATACTTTTTATACCACTGTCATTACTTTTTTCTCTCTTTTCCACTCACAACCATTTTAAAAAATATTAAAAAAATTATAGGGATTGAGCAGTGATTCTTTAGATATACCAATCAACAATAATAGTTTCTCTCTACTTCACTCACAACCACTCCACATAATATATCAAATACACTCACATATTTTTAGTGATTTTACCGTAAATGCTCTAAGAGTACATTTTACAAAGGTTTTAATCAATTAAATCCATAATGATTTTGTTTAGTATTATAATCCCTTATTAGTGTATTATATTATTACTACTATGATTACGCATTTAATTTTCCATGATTTATCAACAACTAGTACTTCTTGTTAATTATAACACACGTGAAATTAAAAAAAATCTAGGAAACTATACAACTTTGTTTTCTTTAACGTAGTGTTAGAAAGTGATGTCAACAAATTAAGCATTAATGTTAATTGATTAATGGAGGACGGGTAAGTAATTCTAACACAATATGTAACCCTATCATCAAATGTGTATAATAAATATGTGGTTTGTTCTCATAAAGATTGCATCTAATTTCTTTCGTTATTTTTAATCTAGCAGAACTTAAAACTTTTAACATGATCTTGTCAGAAATTTCATTAAAAAACAATGATAAAATCAAGATACAAGTGGTCAAAACTCAAAAGTAAAACAAATAAACAAAAGATTTTACCATTTCACCTTAAACACTTTTTGTTGACTCAAGTTGATAGTAAAAAGTAAAAAACTAAACATAATTAAGTGTATGATTTATGTGTTTCTCTTGTGATTATGTGATTATGTCACCAATTATTTTTGTTTACCTAGGTTAAGCTTTTACAATTATAGAGTTAAACCCCTACTAGGTCTTATGATTTGAGACATATTCTCGGTTATTTTGTCTATGGGGATCAAATGAGGGGGCCTAGATACAACATAATATATGTAGGTGGACCATATATAAAGTAAGGTGTAGGTTCCACCATGGATGGCACATGTTGGACCTAATCATACTTGTCTACTTTTTCTTTTTTCTAATTTCTCCATTCTTTGTTATTTCTCAATAATAACCTAGAAACAACTCACTATTTGGTGGTTTATATAAGGGTAACTGAAATCATATATTGAGATTTGTTTATAAAATTTAAGAACACTTTCATCCTATTTACTTGTCATAATTGTTACGAATGAAATCGATAAAATGTTTTGATAGCATATGAAGTGGTTCTAGACTTCTAGTATAGGATTATTGCAGAAATTAAATATTTAAATGACCTCCAATTACATCTTTTGTTACTATGTTTAATGTCTATTTTATTTCATTTCGATAACCACATGGGATTTTTAAACGAAACAATTTTAAAAATACAAATAATCAAAATACCCATTTGATTTTCTTTGATTTTTATTTTTGTGCAGCTAATTATATGGTTTTAAGTGAAAAGCATATGCACATAATTAAGACATGTTATGTGACATGATTGTGATACACAATGAGTACTTGTTAATTATTCAATTCATTCCCACATGAGTGAGAATTTTAATAAATTGTTTTAGAGTACATGCTAGATGAAACCTTACAACACATCACTAATTATAAATGGATTATTTTCAAATTTTAAACCATCAAATATACGTTTGAGAAAATTACATAAATGATTCTTGTAGTTTGACTAGGTTGTACGTTTGGTCTTTAGACTTTAAAAATTACAAAGTTGATTCAAACTTTTGTGTAATCATTGTAAGTTTAGTTCTCAAATTTTAAAAATTAAAAAATTAGTCAAAATTTTTATGCAGGCGTTATATTTTTTATCTCTAAAGTTAAATTTAAAAGTTAGTTCAAACTTTATAAAATACATAAAAATTAAGAATTTACTGTCAGGAACAAAAAATGCAATGAATACATAAAAGTTTAGACTAATTAGATACATTGTAAATCTTTATTGGAGTACATTTTAACTCCTCTAGGTTTCAATTCCTTAAAAACATTTTAAATTATTCCAATTCCCTCAGTTATATTTTTTTTATGTAATAAAATAGGTGGATAATGTGAAGGAAAAGAAAACTGTTAATGCTAATTTTCATTTTTTTGGTCGGTTTGAAAATTTGAAAGTGAGATGTGCAATGGTTCAAAGTTTGTGGGCAATGCTGTAAAACAAACTGCTGACAATTTTAATGATTATTTGATCTATTGCGAACTTTGTTATTTTAACCCGTTCTATAGAAAGTGGAAACTAGTTGTTTTTTTCAAATCTAATAACTTTATTAATATTTAATATACCACATAATGTTACATTAAAATCAATGACTGAAAAATATCTTTACCGACTATAATCTTTAGTTCTTTACGTAATAAATTTGTATTTAGTCAATACAACCTATCAAAATTTAATCAGTAGATTTCATAGAGGATTATTTAAATTCTTCAATTCTAAAATTACAATAGCCACTATTACTGACTTTGTTTTTTTTTTCCCAAAAAGACAAAAACAATAGAGATCTGATCATTTTTAAAGTTACTATTTTATGGTTGTTAGAATGTGACATAACTATTGTAACAATCTTAAGGAAACAAATTACTATTAAGGGCGGAATCAAAGGAGGGTTGAAAAACCTTACTGTTGTCGTAGTCTGTTAGAATATTTTTATTGTCTATAACAAGAAGAGTATATTTTAAATTACAAGAAATCGTTGTGATGGCATTTTAAATATTTGATAATCAGATGTTTTTTGTAATTCAATTAGATTCGTTTAAACTGTTAAAATTGCTCTAAAATATAGTGATCTTAAGCCTTCACACACACAAAAAAAATATCGTTACATATGATTTTTAGGTAACTGAACATCTTAAAATAATTTACGGAAATTAAGAAAGTGTCAAGCAAAAAAGATTAGGAGATCCAAAGTGTCTTCAAACAATTCAAAAAGTAGCATTACACCTTATTAGATCCCCTTTGTTTTTGCTTTTTCTTTATTTTTATTTTTATTTATCCTCTACATTATTTATTTTGGAAAAGGAACGCTCGAAGATAAGAATCCATAATATCTAGAAGCATATTTCGTCAATATGTGTATGTATACGCTGATTTCTGTCCAAAAGAATTGTTTTACTTGTGAAATTTATAAAGGACCAATCATTTGACATGTGTATTTTAAATTCATAATGTACGAGTTCATTGAATTACAAGTCCGGTTAGAGGCAAAGTATAATGGTTTAATATAATGGTGTAGACAAACCATTATATTTACACTTTTGTTCATGTGTTGAGTTTGACGAATTAATCGCATCATTGAATATTAGACGTATTGTTATAAGATGTTGAAATGAACTATTATAACTAGTTGACACCTTTGTAACTAATTTAGATGTACCATTGTATGATCAATGCATCACAATTTAAAAATGGTTTTTTAAATACTACTTAAATCAAAGACAATACAACTCTCAATTTTATATTATATTTTTTTTAAAATATAATAATAACGTATACACAAATTATTTGAGTTTCAAATATAGATGGAAATAGGTTTAAGCAAATAAAATCAACATTAATATCTTATTCTATAGGTAATAAACTAGATGGAAATAGGTTTAAGCAAATAAATAAAATCAACATTTACAATTTTTGTTCTTCTTAATTTCGCTTATATTTTTCCTGAATTCTTTTATACTTGTTCTTTTATAATTTCGTTTATAGCCTTGTTGAATTCTTTTATATAAATATGACAGTTTCTAAAAGATCTTACCCTCCCTAGGTTATATTGTTATAGTGATGCATCTAACCTCATAAATAACGGTGTTTACCTCGTACAATGCTTTATTAATTTTTTCAATTTAATTTCATAATAAGTTTTGATAAACATTGATAACGTCATTACATTTAAAAAACGCAAACAACTTCTCAAGTCTAATACTTTTCTATCGGAACGATTTATCTATATCAGTATTAGTTTTCTATTATTATTTACAAAGATACGTCTAACTTATTACAATAATCTCACCCAGAAATATGTACCTGAATTGCTTTTAAGTAGATATTTTCAACAATGACACCTCACCACCCATTAAAGTTAAAATTTATAACCCGAATGTCTGAAATATTCGAAGGACGATTTTGTTATTCACCTATAATCATTAGAGGGACAAAATATTTCCAATAAGGATTTATTAATGTGAAGATGGGCCATAGAAAATCATTGTGTTTTGCAAGATTCTTCTTTTGATCTAAAAAAAGCAAAAGTTAACAAACACCATCAGCATCCTATGATACATTCTAGGAAACTGGTCATAGATAAAGAACAAATAAGCCTTACATATGCACTCTCCTGCTGTTTTAGTCATACTTTCTAACACGACAAAGTGACGATGAACACGAAGACAAACAATGTTTACAAGCCAAATCACATTACCATATTATCAACCATGAGTCATTGATTACAAAACTTGTAACTAATTAACAAGAATATTAAATCATATATATTTCTGGATCAAATGTCAAATCACAACAAATACCTCATCATCTTCACATATGTACCAACAAACGTGCTTTGAAATGTTCACAGTTGTATCATAATAAGGTTGCTGCAAACGGATTGGTGGTTTGTGGATGATTAGTAGTATTGTTGACTGGAAACGCGCCAAACCCTGAATCGATGAAAGGGTTTGGTGGAGCCATCATCAGATTCTGTGGTGGTTGTGGAGGTCCATAGGCGGTGGTGGGTTGGTATGGACCGAAGGGGTTAGCCGCCTGATATGTTGATGGCATTTGGTTTTGGACTGGTGGGCCCGATATAGCAAATGGGTCAGCTACTTCAAATGGGTTAGGTGCGGGAGATCCATACACCGGCTGCTGGGCGGCTCTATATGCTCCTTCATCGTACAAACTGTTGAGTGTGAGTGAGTCCAATCCACCAGCCTGCCAATACAACTTTATCAGAATATAGAAAATAAAAAAATAAAACGAACCTTGTACTTGGTGTCAAGAATTACAGGCCTCAAGTTCGATCAATTAACTTTTAATTACAAGTAGGCCCATTTGGGTTCTGTTTCGTCTCAAATAGATGAAACCGAATAGCTCAAGCTCCTAAATCCGTTTTCTCATAAAGTTTTAAATTATAATGAAAGTATTGTTCTTGTAATCATAATAACAAATAAACTATTTAGAAAAGAAAATGGACAGTTTTGACAGTTACCAGTTGTCTGTCTTGAACAGAGGAGATATCGGTGCTAGGAGTGGAGACTAAAGCAAGTTCCCAGCCCGTTGGATCAAAATCTTTATCTTGAAAACCAGATCCAGAAGACGTGCCATCTTAAAGAATAAACAGCAAGACACTTATATAGTATTCATCAAATATTTCAAATAACCTCAACTAAAGTCGAAACTTAATTATATTACCAGATGGAACAATGGCAAGAGCCAAGGCGTTGCTTTCCTCAATAGCCGATCCATTAGGCGCATCGAAATTTAATCCCTAAACATACCAAATATTTGAGAAAAAGGTTTTGTTTATTTTAAAAGATAATATAAATAAATTACCAATAAATCATCAGGGTCCTTGCTGTTAAAAGTTGGTGCAGGTGGCGATTGAGTCGGCTCAGGAACACCGTTAGAAACAACAAAGTCATCTGTAGGCAGTGGTTTAGGTTCATCAACAGGTGATTCCGTCTCTTCTTCGTGAGGTGTATTATCTTCTTCTGGTTTATAAGTTAACATAAGTCTTTCTGGAAATTCCTGAACACAAATAACCAAATATTTTATATGTAAATGAATATGTTTTGGATTTGAAGTTCAGTCATCGAGCCAAAAAGTCAACACTCACTAATGGCTGTGTGGGTCCCGTGACCAACCGTGGAGCTTCTCTTATGTACTCTTCCATTGTTGCAAGAAAAGATTGTGGAGGCTGAAATAAGTAACAAAAAGGAACTAAAGAAAATCAAATATAAATACAGACACCAGCTTGCTATTTGCATATTACCATAACACCCTTCTTGAAACTTTAGTAGCATTTCCAGAAAAATGGGACAATTTGCGTAATAATTAAGAGAAAAAATAAGCATCATACCTCTCTTAGAACAGGAAACTGAAAATTTCTAGCAAGCTCCAATCCTTTGCAAACTTCATAAAAGTCAGAAAGACTACCAGCCTGCAGAAATAATTTAAAAAGATTAGCATGTCGAGTATGATTACATGTAGTATAATATTTCAATACTAATCTGATCTTTTGAATACAATGAGTACAAGCTTTTATGCATTAAAAATACACTTAGCACGCCTGTGACCCGTTACCTGCTGACCGGCTCTTTTGTAAATATCCAGGGCTTTAATAGCTTCATGTCTTGGCATCTCAAAAAACTGGATACAGAAAAAGGGTGAAGACAAAATAAAATAAAATATAGTTTAGCATATTTTTATAGATAACTAGTAATAGTTTACCTTATCAATAAGATTGATAATTCCATCATTCACAGCACAATAGATTTTAAAACTCTCTTTAAGTACCAAAGCAAGGGCATATTGTATCAAATAGTTGCCAACAGCTGCACCCTCAGGCTGCAGAAGACAGAAAAAAGGAGACGCTTATAATTGACTAAAGCGAAACTAAAACTAAATACTGCAACGGAATAAATATAAAAAAATAATAATATAACTTACCCTGCATCCCATAAGACGATACAGTAGCTGCTGCAACGCAGGCAGTTGTTCCAGTAGTTCTTCACTTTCAAGATCTCTGGTTCTGCTATAACCCTGCATTTATAAGTAATATTGACCTTGTAAGAACTTTATATTATCATTTACCCAATATATTATGGCAGAATATTTGACCCGAGTCATAATCGTAGAAACTTTATTGGAAATGGAACAGTCAAGTTGATCATCTATCTAGAATTCAGAATTCTATCTGTATGTATGTCATTTTGTTATAATACAACTTATGAATTGTATCATTTTAAAACGCTGAGTACATTTTCTTAACATATACGTAACCCCTGAAAAGCCCTTCATTACAATGATTTGATGTCCATACACATCATTTACCTTTGTAGTAAACCTTTGCAAATAACAGCCATTTGTAATTACTTCGTAATTTACATCAACTATGCATACAAATTCATACTGGCAGAATAGATCAATATTGTTACTGCTAAACAACCTTGTTTAGTCAATATGTGTAGTATTTTCTAACAAACCAATGGCTAATGGTTTTCTAATAACCTAAGTATTCGCTTATGGTTCGTTTAAAGCAATAATCAAGCCAAACCAAATGCTCCCCTAATTATAGTAGTTCTATATTAGTAGCCAAACGTCCTTGTAATATAGTGTACAGAAGTACCTAACTTGAAGGATTTTAATGAAGAAAATACATGTTTTTTTGTAAATAAATGTGAGTAATATTCTGTCTAACAATCAGCTCCATATCTTCTTTAATAAAAAAAAGTTACAATACAACTCTTATGCAAAGAATTTACATATTTCAACTTCGAACTTCTGCACTAATATAATGAATTTAAGTCTTTTAACAACTTTTAAGCTATGTTTCCGCTACACATGAAAGGTGATACACTTTGCTTTTGATTAATTCATCAATATGTGATAATTATTTTGTCTAGTGCTTAACTGCTTATAGTAATATAGCTTAAAATCCTTTTAAACCCGCATCCAAATTTAGGATGGTATTATAACATAATTAAACAAATTTGAACTAAGATTTTAAAAACCACGCAACATGATCTTTTTAATACCTTATTTTCTTGACCTTGAGCAGGTCTTGGGATACGCTCGGCTTCAATATCATATTTCAATACTCTAAAGCACTCGAGTCGTTCTTCTAAAAAGAGTCCATATGTACGCACCCAAGCAGAACAATCCCAAGCTGGCAAAGGAATCATCAAAACATATAAGCACACAAAAACAATTAGAAGAGGAACACAAAGAGTTATCAATGAAGCAATCAACAAGAAGACACAAAGTTCAGACAACAACCAATAGGGCTTGAATCATCCTTGAAATTAGCTAGCTGGAGAACACGCCCTCGTTGTTGGAAATTTAGAAGTTCTTCGCGAAAAGTAGGATCACCCTCCCTTAGCGTCCTGTGTATAACTATAAGTGTCTTTAATGCCACCTGTTAAGATACCAAAAGTTCAAAAAACTAAATAAGAGAACATTTCAATCCTAAATTGATTGAACAAATGACACTCATTGATCAATGTTTCTAAATCTAAGATGTTGAATTTGCAATCTAAACAAGAATATGATCACATGGCAACCTTATGTTCACATAACAATTTGGATCTATCAATGCCAACAAAGACAATATCAAAACAACAGTGAACTATACCGTCCAATTACGGGTCTTCGCCAATCTTCTTGCTAAAGCATGTAAGCAATACTGCACGTCAGCCCGAGGCCTGGTAGCAGACGAATACGCCATAATCTCTACAAAAGAATCCACACATTCAACATTCTCCCCAAACAACCAAACACCCACATGAAACAATCAATCAAATAGCAAAAACAGAAGATAGAGATCATAAAATCACTCACTTCTGATGTGCCTCTCTTTGGGCGGACACTCAACATGATTGGTAGCTTTAACAATCGCAACATCCACTTCCTACACATCACACAGCAAAACCCAAACCCTAATTATCAAAATTCGTTTAATTGAAAGAGAATAAAAGGGGGAAAACCTTGAAATCGCTGTTGACATGTGCTAATCCGACGGTGGTTTGATCTTTGATAGCACCGTAGGCTTTCCGCCATGTTTGCATAGTAGCCATATCTCTTTGTGTGTGAATTGATCGAAATTGAACGGTGATATCGGTAGATGTGCTAGTGTCTTGATAGATTACAGATGTAACTTGTTTGTTGTGGTAAAGAATCTGAAGAAGACAACTAAGTACAGAGCAAAATGGGTGTTTTAGTGTTTCTTTTTCCCCTTGTGATGGAGGGGTTTTCTATATTCATGGTTATTTTATTTCGATTTGCAAGGAATATGGTCAACTCGGTTGGCTATGGCGGCACCATCATCACGTCATCACGAAATGGTCCATTCTAACACACACACACACCCAAAAAAAAAAAAAAAAAAAAAAAAAAAAAACACACCACACACACGCGAGTTTTAGGAAGACTAGTATTAAGATACGTGTGATGTTTTTTTTAATTGAATAGGTAGCAACATGTTTATATATGTATGATTGGCTTGGTATTAAGTGAGCACAATCTAGTTTCCAAGTACATCCATGATTGGTCGGCATTGAGCAATGTTTTTAAAACGGATTGGACGGTGAATTAGTCATTTTACTGGTCGATTGATTGCATCGGATTTTATAACCAATGAAATTATTATAACTATATATATATAAGTATATTATATATGGGGAGAGTTATCTTGATAAAACTTTTTGAAAAAATGTCACAGAATAGTAACCAAGTTTTAAAAGTGTTCTAATTTAGTCACTCATGCATATTTTTCTCAAATTGGACCATCAAATGATCAAATCGAGTCATCATTAAATTTAACTTATGTCAAGTAAGTAACGATGGAGAAGACGTGGTGGTCAGAATTTACAATATATAAAATTATATTAAATAATAATAAAAAACATGTTAATTATGAAAAAAATAAAAAAGTACCTAAAATTTACGTCAACATTCCATATCAGCATCAAAGATAGAAAAAAATATTTTCTAATTGAAACCAAAAGTATAACATGCTAAAAAACATGTTAAGGCTTTTAATGCATATAAAATATAAAAACTGAATGACTTAACTAGAACACTTTTAAAACTTGAGTTACCTGGTTGGATCACTTTTGAAAGTTGCTTACTATTTTACACATTTACCCCAAACTTTTTTTATAAAAACTTTAATAATTAATACGAGTCACACATTTAACATCACATGAAGCTACATGTTATTTTCACATTTTATCACGTCCAAAACTTTTTTCCACGATATTGTTTTTTTTAAATTACATATTAAAATTCAGTATATTTTTTCTTTCTAATGTGTTCCATATTGATATATTTTTAAAAAAATCATCCACCAGTTATATTATATATGTGTAAATTTGGTTTTATACATTTATATAATGATATTCATAAAAGTATGAGTTTTTTATTTTTTATATTTTTTTCTTATGAAAGAGGAAAATGAGGAAAATATCTTAATTTTTTATTTTTATGTTATTTTTTATTTTATAATTTTGTATTATGTTTTTATTATTTATCATTTTGTAATTAAAAACTTATGTATTACATTATATTTTATAGTTATATATAAAACTTAGCAATAATTATATATCCAATATTATAATTCATCATTCGATCCATCCATTAAATCCATCAAAATCCAAATAAACAAAAAAATATGAAAATCCGGTCCGACCTGGGTTCTAGTCCAACTGCCGAACCAGTTCAAACCACTCGGTTCTTGAAGAGGAAATGAGTTAGGGTGGATTGAACCGGTAACCCAACCGAATCTAGGTCCGATCCAAACCTAATAACGGTTCGATTTTGGTTTTTCTTGATTAAAAACTGTTAATAAGATTCGAGTCATATTTTTACTATAAACACCCCTAAAAGTGACTCTCAAAGTGATGAAATGCGATGAATCTAGAGATAAATAAAAAAACCAGTTAATTTTGTCAGTAAGATAATAAAATAATGGCATCTATTTAAAAAAAATCAATATGTATGATTATATGATTTTTGTTTTGATATCTAACAGGACGTGGGCGAGAATATTAAAAAAAATCAAATCTAAACGCATGATTATCTTGTTAATAGTACATATCATGTTATCTTGTAATTCAAAATCTTTCTTATTAATGTTTAGTCGGTTGTGATAAGTATAAATCTCACATCATCTGTAAAAACTGTAAAGTTAAAAACAAAAAAGAAAACCAAATAAAATATTACTTATCATTAATTAATTATACACAAAATCCGTAAGAGTAAAATCTAATAAAATCATAATTATTTTCTATTTATTATAATAAGTTCCTGGTAACATACATCATCCAACATACATCAGAGCATACATGTTTAATTTACGATAAACACAACCATAACGAAACACAAACCGCTATAAAGATCACCCATATATGTAACTCATCACCTTCATCACCATTTGTTCAACGAACATCATCAGTTCATCAAGCTTCCAATCATGGAGTACTACAGAGCCCTAGATCTCACTCTCATCTCCGCCACCGGACTAACCACCTCCGGCAAACCCAACATCTACGCCGTCGCACACATCTCCGGTGCCGACACCGTCCAGAAGTTCAAAACCCCTGTCGTCAACGACGGCGGCTCCGACGCCACGTGGAACTTCCCAATGCAGTTCACCGTCAACGACGCCGCCGGAGTCCACAACCACCTGACCCTCGTTGTAAAGATCAAGGCCGTGAGAATGTTCATTGATAAGACATTGGGGGAAGTTCGTGTGCCGATTAAAGGGCTTATGGAAGGGGTAACGGCTGAAGGGAAGATGATGCAGACGGTGAGTTTTCCGGTGGTGGGGCGGTGCGGTGGTGATCGGAACGGAGTTGTGAGTTTTAGTTATGGGTTTGGGAGGGTGTTTTCCGGTGCGGTGGCGGTGGCGGTGGGTGGGGGGCGGCGACAGGGTGGCTCCGGTATGGGGTTTGGAACGGGGTTTCTTGGTGGTTTGGTTATCGGAGCTGCTGTTAGCAGCGGTGGGTGTGGTGGTGGTGGTGGTTGTGGTGGCGGTGGTGGTTGTGGCGGTGGTGGCTGTGGCGGTGGTGGCTGATGAGGATTTTGTACGTAGGGTGTTTCACTTTGTTTTTATTTTATCTGTACGTGTTTATCGTAAATAATGATTATATTTTTCTTTTTTTTTTTTTAGTTTTGATGATATAAATAAAATTTTAAATTGGATCGAGTATACTTTTATGTTTATGTAATTAAGGGCAGAGTGGAGAGTGAGGGGTGGTGGTAATTTTGGACAGATTACCGCCTCTCGTCGCTATACGTACACGTCTATCCTCACATTTGTTTCTCGTGCACAAGTCGCAAGAGATGGAGTAAGTTGCAAAGTGTGGGTTCGGTTGGCTAGGTCTCAAGCGAGAGGTAAGCGAGTATTCTTATTAATTTTGATGCTTTGGTGGTGTTGAGTAGTAGATTGGGGCAGTGGTCACCAATAAAAGACCACATGTT
This sequence comes from Flaveria linearis, assembly GCA_024085815.1. Taxonomy (NCBI): domain Eukaryota; kingdom Viridiplantae; phylum Streptophyta; class Magnoliopsida; order Asterales; family Asteraceae; genus Flaveria; species Flaveria linearis. The sequence continues at coordinate 7,531,489 of CM044005.1, read as the reverse complement.
AGTAGAGAGAGGAGACAGTATTTTGTATGTTCTATCAATGAAAAAGGATTTTAGCTAGATAGCATAACGACACTCGTAGTCAGGTGAAAACACGAAAATACAAATACCATCGGACCAAACCTTTGCCCGTATTATTTCTGAAAGACCTTATGGGGGATGGGTCGGGCTAAAGAGAGTTGATTGGGTACTCATGGATTGCTCATGTGTAGACAATCCTCTTGGTCTTACAATAATGTTGTCTCAACCTAATTACTATTATCTGTCTTAACTAACAAATAATATTATTGTACGAGGTAGTGGTCGATATTAGTACCTAACCGAACCAAAACCGAAAAATTCGATTGTTAGATTTGACGATAAAGTTTTGGTTAATCTACATTTTGATAATTTGTTTGTGTCTAGGTTCGGGCTTCATTGACAACAATGAAAAAGTTATGAAAAAAGTTCAAATACAAAGTTTATTTTTGCTACAAAGTATGAAAATACACAATGAGTCAAAAAAAGACACAATGAGTCAAAAAATACACAAAAAATATATATCACAATCAAAATCGAATTTCAAAAAAGTAATTCGGAGCTTTTGTTCCCTAGTCGTCCTCAATAAGAAAAAAAATAAACGAAAAAATAAAAAAATAAAAAAATAAATGGTTTTTTATTGTGTCATTTATAAAAGACACAATAACTTCATTGTGTCATTATGAAAGACACAATGACGTCATTGTGTCAATATAAAAGACACAATGACGTCGTTGTCTCATATAATGACACAATGAAAAAAAAATTATTATTTTTTATTTTTTTCTGAAAGAGGATAACGAGATGAACAAAGGCTCCGAAGTGTTTTTTTAAAATTCGATTTAGATTGTGGGATATAAATTTTTTTGTGACTTTTTTAGCCTCATTGTGTCTTCTCACACTTTGTAACAAAAATACACTTTATAGAATAACCTCACCCATAAGTTATTATGTTTCTTCTACCTGAAATTAGAGGAGTACAAACCTTTTTTTTTCCCAAACCGGTTCGATTTTTAAACCATACTCTTTTTATGAATATGTACAAACCATTTTTTTTTCAAATCAATTTTTTTTTATCAAGAATCCTCAAACCGCTCAAATCGGTTTGGACTGATTGTAAATTGGTTTTTTTAGAAAAACCAGTTTTTATCCCGGTTTAACCTTTTATTTTAATTTAAAACCGATTTTTGGTGACGGGTTACAAACCCATATACAAACCGCCAGTTCGGGTTGGGCAGCCAAACCGGTTTTTTTTTTTCAAACTGGATCGTTTTTTTCCGGTTATTTTTTTCCACCGTTTTTTTTTTTGTACACCTCTATCCGCAATACACAAATACCTTATGTATTTGAAATCCGGTTAGTTAACATCAAATGTCAAAAATAACATCATATTCCTCGTAGTAACATGGATCAGACCAAACTTTATGTCTTCCATCAGTTTAGTTGGGTTTCATTTAATCGGTTATTGTATGCTTAATCGAAACCCAAACCATCGATTCTTCCAACAACTGAAAACCAAACCATTAGTTACGTTGATTGTCGGTTATATCTGGGCTCTAATTTTACGTGTGACACCTTTTGGACTATTCTTATTGGGCTCCAGAGATTGTCCACTTAAAAACAATAACAAAAGCCCAATTATAATTACAAGTATAGTGAAATGGCCTTTCAATCCTCCGTAACTCTGCATCGCCTGTGCTACCGTTGCTCCGCCGCCGCCGCCGTCACCACCACCACCACCACCATCACCGCCACCTTCATAGCCACCGTCACCGCCACCGCCACCTTCACCGATTCCCTTCACACACACTCTCTCTCTCTCAGGTAAGTAGTTTGGGACTTTGTGTTGAGTTAATTTTTTTATATATATTTAGGTTGAAATAGTCTAATGGATTGTAGTAACGAGCCTTTGGTTATGATGAATCGGTGGCTTATGATGTTTTAGGTTGTGTTATTCGGATGGATTGATTGATTGAAGTTGTTAGTTTCCATAGCGATGAAAGTTCCAAATTTGATGACTCACTTTTGTATTGATTATGATGAATCATGAGGGTACGTATATGCTCTCGTAGTTTGTAATTTGGTTTGGGTTATGCTGGTTTGTTTATGGTGCAATATTCAAATAACAGATGCTTAACAATGCAATTGTCTATACAATTAGGGTTCTTAAGAGTTCTGTGCGTCTCCTTGTTTACATTAGTCCTTACACTAGTATAATTTCATTTTGGAAGCCGAAGTATTTGGCTACGTGATCAAGACCATTACTTTTCTCTTGTTAACCACCAATTACCTATTGGTAGAGGTTTTATGGTTAATGCAAAAATTATAGGTGGTTTTTTCCTTCTTATTTTTTTGGTTTTTGTGAGTTAATATCTGTTTTCTTGATGTGTACCACAGTCCTGCAAATTATTGTGTGTTAGTTTATTTTAACTAGTATTTCGTATGATTTTGCCGCATAGTAATAAGTTTTGTATCACTCTCTTTTTTAATCTAACTTGGTGTTGTTTTCATACTTGTATCCACTAATTAGTTACTTGGTTTTAGCAAGATCAAATATTTTATATTAGATTAGTTGAGATGGGCTAAATCCAAACAAAAAAGGATCACACAACTTTGCATGGAGACACTAACTTAAAAGCCCTTTTGGGAGCATATACTTTTTGTCAATGCATCATGCATTGAATCCTATGAAAGCACGATGAAAATGGCGTGGATGATTCATGATCCCTATGTTAGTCTTTTTTACTGCTTAAGATCTTTGTTTAGCATTCTGTCATCTGTGTGGTGAGTCACCGTTATTATTAGGGCATTTCAGTGGATTAATAGTTACATGACGTCTGTAATGGTAAATGCATTGTTTAGTTTATTAGATTGTTTTATGTGTTATTAATAAGTTATGTTGAGTATTATACTTCATTAGGTGCTTGTGAGCTTGAATTTTTTACATACATCATAATAAGTTTCTATTCTTGTCAAATTTCAGAAGTGGAAAACATTTAAAACTAATATAAGTAGTTGATAATTGAAAGATTTATGATGTCTGCATGTGTATATATAGCGGATTAATTTAGTTTTTTTTGTGATATCAGTTGCACCTGTTTTTGAGGTATTTATGTGATTATATTATGAGTATATGTATAGTTGCATGTATTTGACTATGCAATGTGTGTATATATTTAACGTATTGTGTTAGAAGAATTCAAGTTTGCCATAATCTTCTACGTTGTTTAGGTTGCCTGTATAATCACAATGCCTCGTAAGCCAACAAGAAGATCCCATTTGCAAAAGCCTCAGCTTGCTTTCTCTCGTCTGGCCCGTTCTATGGCCTTAATTACATCCGCCCGCAAGGCCAAACAACAGAATAACAATTCCTCAGTGCACAGAAAAGTTCCACCCAACTCTGCAGGCATGAATTTCCCAATTAATATCTTTTTTCAATTTTATCTTAATTTCTCTAATATGATTCTGGCTTATAGGTATCAGAACGGATGAACATGATACTTCAAAATCAAAGGGGAAAGAGTTGCACTCCTCTTCTGAAGATGAAGATTTTGACGTAACTATTTGATCACCTTAATAAACTTGAAATCTTTATACAAGTTATATTAGAGTTATATGTATTTTAATTTTCATCTACTTTTGTAGGGAGTTGTTCAAGCAGATTTTGCTTTCTTTGACCCAAAGCCTGATGATTTCCATGGAGTAAAGATCTTGTTGCAGACTTATCTAGATAATAAAGAATGGGATTTAAGCAGCTTTGTAGACTTAATCTTGCAACAAACTACTGTGGGAACTGTAATTAAGATAGAAGATGATGAAGATAATGGAGTTTATGGTTTTGTTTCTGCTCTTAACTTGCACAGATATAAGGTGTGACCATTTATTTTCCAATATACAAGAATCTTGAAATTTTGTAAGTTGCATATATAGCTTAGTTTATGCTTTCTTATTCAGGACTGCAAATGTATGATGGAAGTGAAGGAGTTTTTATTAAAAATGTGCCGAGATAATGGCATAAAAGATGAGCTGAGATCATATTTTGGGGAGAGAGCTGTAGATGTCGGTCTTCTGGTCTCACAATATGTTGTAAATCTGCCACCTCAGCTTTTACCACCCTTGTATGATGGTCTCTTTGATGAAATCTCTTGGGCTACAGAAGATGAGGTTAGATGAGAATACTATATGTAGAATTAATAGATAATTGGTCAAACAGAATTATTTGTGAGATAACTGTGAAGTGGGTGAAAACTGAAAACTGAAAAGTCTTTGTGAATTTGGCTAAAAGAACTGTTATATAAATAAATTTAGTTTATTGTTAGTGTTACCTTTAGTACTTGTCGAAATGAAATGTTATTTGAGTTTCTTTTGGACACTCATGTAAATCTTATTTTGTTCTGAAAGCCAACAGAGGAGCTAAGGAAATCGTTCGTCTTCAAACATTATTTATTGGTCAGCAAAGTATATAAGGTATCTTGGATTATAACTAATCTTTCGTTTGGTCAACATATGGACTATAGTCAACCTTTTTTTTTTCATTGTGGACTTTAGCATAAGGGAGACCTGAAGAAGAAAGTTAGCAGCTCAAATGAAGAAGATGTAATTTACTTGAAGCCAGAGGATGAAATATTTCATAATGTACTCATCTCCTTTTATCTTATTTTTTAAAATGCATATATATAGTTTTTATAACTTGAAGTACTGATATTATTTTCAAATGCTTTAGATCAGCGCATGGTCTTTCTACTTTCCCTTGCGTAGTCATCAGGTCACCACCAACGAGGCAAGTCTTGCTTTTGACTCGGTTATAAAAATAAATTCTTTTGGAGAATATGTGTTATATATCAACCTGATATGGCCCGACCCGTTTCATCCGGTCAAAATCAACCATTTTGAACTATAACGGGCCATGCTTTTAGGTTCCATTTACATCTTTGGGTGTCAATTGTAGCTTTATTACTTGTATAGAAATTCTGTTACCACTATGATGGCATAACATATTTTATCCATATTGTCTTGCAGCTGAAAAACTACCAATCAATGGGTTTAGTCATGGCTGTTGAAGCGACACACGTCTCAGACTTCAAACAACAGCTGCATTCATTAATAGATGAATCATAAGTTACACCCCAAATTTTGATCTCCTGATTTTCATTTTAAACTCCAATTGTTACTAAAACTGACAGCATATCATAGGAGCTTCAACCCTTTTTTAACTGTCTAATTAATTTGATTATTATTCTGGTTAGTAAAAATTGCATTTGAAAGGCAGTTGTCATTAAAGTTGATGGCGTGGTTCATGGACATATGTAAACATCAATTGTGGAGTTGATCACGGTGGTTTGTTCTGGGTGAGGTGGTTTGCACTCCAGCTGGTCATATGGTCCATTGTGGTTAGTTTTGGAGGGTGAGTGGGTTGGGGATCTCATGTGGTCTTTATTTTAAGGATTTTGTTGTACAATGTTAGCTTCAATAATCGATACGTTTCTTCGTTGTGTTGCAATTACAGTTGGAGAACATGAACATAAAATAGACAACCAATTAACATATCTATGTATCTATGTGCTTTTATCGTCTGGTCTGGTTTTTTACGTTCGGTTTTAAGTCAAACCATAAATAAAGCTGTTTGGTATGACTTGATAATTTTAAGCTGGTCGCTCAAATTTTATAGAACCTAATGGTGAAACCACTGGTTTGAAAGATTTTATGGTTTTTAAACATAGTAACCATTATTATGATGAAAGAAAAATAAAAGACGAGTGGAAATTGGAATTGATGTGTGCAAACTGCAAAGACTGAAAGTTTGTTTTCATTGATTTATGTTTTTATTCCTTTTCAGATGAAACCTCTGAAAAGCAAAGGTCAATCCGTTATTGCATTATTCCTTTTAGAGCGAAAAGCACGAAAGTGCGTTGTCAAATCGATAACATGTAATATCTTTGATCCAATAATACCTAACATACTATTTTCATTTTATTTATTATGATTCCATTATATAAAAATTTTAGTTAATTTATAAGAGTTGAAGAAAACAAATTGTTATGTATTATAGGGCTTTTTACATAAATTATCTATGGTTTAACAAAACTAACAAGTTTAGCATCAGTGATTGTCAATGTGTAATATGTTTGGGATCTAACAATAATTTCCAATTAAAAAAGATAAGTTTGTGTAAGATTATTTTACCATTTTACAAATAAAAAAGGATCGTATGTGTAATTTACTTTAAAAAACCCAACCCAAGAGGCCAAGACCCTAGTCGTGACTTTCTGAAAACCTCGTTGACCACCTCCATGTCGTAACAAAGTGGTAAGTGTTCAAAGCTTTCCATTAGGGTTGTCCCCGTGGATCCTCGAAAAATGCTAGGCACTAAACAAGTAGGAAAAAACAAATATCTATAATATAACGTCAATAACCCATATATAAAAAAATAAAAATCTATAATATAACGTCAATAACCCATATATAAAAAGTCTATAAAATAGATTCAAAAAGTATTATTGGACCAACCAAATAAATGGTTTTAAATTACTAAATGATAATGAGCTAAAATAATCAAAGTGTTAAAGCGTTCTAGTTCTAAATTAATTGAAAATTTTAATAGGGTTGTTAACGACGTAATCCCTAATGGGTTTAAATGTTTAAGAAAGTACATAGGTTCTTTTAAAAAGATAAATATATATATAATACATACATATAGTTTTTAAAAATTCAGGTTTTCCCGGAGAGATTGAGCTCTGCGTCGTTGCCCCCCCCCCCCCCCCCCCCCCCCAAAGGTTGGCCTTGCCTGGCTGCCTGCCATGGACAAATTATGTAACTTTAGTGTGTGTTCATGGTTAAAAAACATTTACATGTCTTGATGATAATACAAACTATTGCTTTTTAAAACGATGAACTCGTATCTCTAAAGCATGCTATTCTATGTCATTCCTATACTATTATCACCCATCAGGTTTGAGCATCAGTATCTCAAAAGCGACGTTGGGCCCCTTGTAGCCCAATTACAATAATGCAAATGCTTCAACTAGAAGTCTGGTCATGAAAATGAGGTTTAGGACATATTTCGCTGCCCTATTAATTCCAGAAAATGACCAATGAACCCGACATCAATTGGTTTGGGATAAACCATCTTATGACTTTTTATAACGGAGGTTATGAGTTCGAGTTTCACTTGTGCAAATATATTGTTTTATCCAGTGTGCCATTGATGGTGGGTATTTTGTAAAATGACGAGCCGCCTCGTACACCAGCACTGGCTGTATTCGCATATTACCAGCTTAGAGCATTTGTTGACGGTTTAGAAAAAAATCCACAAAATAAATAATAAGTGGGACCATTGACACGTGGCGGAATCACATGGTGGGACTAACTCGGGTTGATTGTGTGTCAGATCAGTTGGGGTCCCTTCTTTTTTCCACTCTTATGATGGACCTGCGATCGTCACATGCAGCTTATCACTAAAATTACTATAGCTCAAGGTACAACTCAAACATGCATGGTTGTTCTTTATATAAATAAGAGTTGTACTCTCATTTGTTTTTTTAGAAGTTTCTATCCAATTCTTTGTAACTATATATGAGACCAATTAAGCCAACGAAACTTAAAGAGTATTCCTATCTTGTTTCTTAAATTGATTTGAATTTAATTCACATCTTGTTTTTTAATTGATTTGAATTGATTTCTTATGTTATATGATATGATTATAAGTTGTTATGAGTGAAGTAGAGATAATTTGTTACCGTTCAATATGTATTATAAGGAAACATTATTCAAACCCCTATAAATTTTTTAATATATTTTAAAGTGGTTGTGATAAAAAAGAAAAAGTAATAATAAAATATAAAGAGTAGTATTTAATTAAAAAAAGAGAGAAAAAATATTGAGTTTTAATATAATATGAATGAAGATGAAAAATAAGATGTGAATGTTCTTACGTGTAATAGTGTCTCTCGTAAGTATTAAGCGTTTAAATCCTGTTGTAAACAACGTAACTAAATCATATAAGTTTTTTTGTTTAAATGCATATACAATGTACCTATCACAATGTTGTATTTATTATTATAAGTTAATTTAATTTATCTCAGGTTCATGTTAGTGTAAGTATCATTCAAAGGGGAATTGTATGTGATGATAAATAAATTATCTGAACACAAATATATCTTCTTACTCTAATAAAAGAGTAATTTGAGATGCCACGTGGCAGCACCATAATCATCGAGATGCCACGTGGCAGCACCATATTCATCATCACCAAAATTTTCACGCCTCTCTCTCCTCTTAAATAATTACCTTAATTACTAATAATATTATTTAACATTCTTTTACATTTAATAAATAAAAAAAAGATCTATTTCTTAATATTATTTCTAAATAAACAAAATTTTTATAAAATAATTAATTTTTCTAAAGCATATAACTTTTTTAAAAATATTAAATATTTTAAAATTGGTATTTTAAAATTCGATTTTTTAAAATAAAAAATAATTACATTTGGGAGTTATGATAAAAAAATTTTAAAAATGACATTTTTATACGGTTTGTTTTAGAACAAAATGCTTATTTTTTTGGAAAAAATTAAAATTAAAATTTTAAAATGTTGATATCACTGTTTTATTAGTTATAGTCAGTCATATCGTATCTTATAATATCATTTATAAATAATAAATTTTATTATATTAATATATTATTTATTAAATCCGTGTAATACACGGTTTTATTAAAGCTAGTAAGTTGATAAAACTGTTAGTTTTTTTTTTCTTAAACTTTAAACATATAATATTATATAAAATCCAAATTCGTTGTAAGAACGTGCTTATTTTTGTAATGTGAATTTTTTTCAAGGCAACGCCATCACCACAATGTGTGGTTTACGTGTATTAGTTTCATTATAATTATAAAATAGAGCATTTAAAGTGAAAATATTTTTTCATTTATTATATTCTTTTATAATTCTTTAAAGTTTAACTAACGAGGCCTAACATTTGGGACATGAATAGTACAATTATTTATCCCAACAAAAACTACTAGTGGTAGTACTAGTAGAGTAATGGTTGGTGGGGTAGTGTGTTTTATATCAAAATCTAGTCCCCTATATTAAATTTCTATCACGTGATCAATTTTTAAACCGAGCGTAATACTTAGTCTCATACGAAATTTTATACATACTGAAGGAAAAAATATGTTTTATTCTTTAATCTTCTATGTTATACATAAAAACTTTTGTATAAACCACCTGGCCCTCACGTACGCATTTTCATCGATTCACAGCATGCCAAGCCGATTCCACACCTTATTTTGAGCGTTGGCAATAGAGCCATTGGCTCCCCAGCCCCACCCCTTCCTCCCCAACGGCTATATTTGAATATATATATATACACACAAACTAATAACACACATGTTACACACCTTTCGCAAAATCTTTTCTACTCATTTCAACTTTACCAAAATGTATCCTGAAATTACATTGTTTCCTCTTCATATCTTCAGATAGTGCGCAGTCCTACAGGTTGAAGTTTTGAAGTTTTAATGCGGAAAACGTCGATGGCGCTGAAAGTTCGAGGCAAAAGATGTTGAAATGTGATCGTGTTGGGACTGATTGATTATTTTGTGGAGAACCAAAAATACACATGTGAGATATTTAGAAATAGTCTTCGGTTGCCTCGAGAATTATTTTTACACATTGTTGAAGATATAGGTAAGAGTAAATTACCGTTTGCATCCCTGAGGTTTAGTGATTTTAACCATTTGCATCCCTACAGTTTAAAAATCCTCATATACCGCCTAACGTTTTATTTTTGTTCTCATTTGCATCCAAATGACTAACGACGTTAAATAATTCAGTTAACTTTTTATAAAATGACCAAATTACCCTTGTCACAATTTAATTGGACCATCAACGTCATCTTCTTCTTCTCCTTTGACCACCACAAACTCTCTTTCTCTCTCTCTTTCTTTCTCAAATATAAACACACACACACACATTCTCTCTCTCTCATCACTTCATCACCACCACCATCAACAGAGCTAAGAGCAACACTAAGAGCAAAATCATGATGCGATACTCTTAAATTGTACCAAAATGATGATGCAGATGCCCCCATTATCATACCTAAATCACAACAACAACAACAATACACAAATCAAACACCAACACTCATCACCAATATCAACCCAATTCACTTCAATTTCAGAATTTCAAAACAAGATTCATAATAATGTCACCTCATCACTAGTAGTCCTAAACTCACTCCCAATTTCACTTCAATTTCAGAATTTCAAAACAAGAATTTCAAAACAAAACTCCGGAGTTAACTATGCAGTTCACTTCAACGAACTCAATATCCCCCAGTTTCACCGGAAACTCCTCCAACAACCTCGCGGATATCGCCGCTAGAGTGATCGAAGAAATCCGCAATGAAAACGGTCACCATGACGATGACGACATCTACAACATGATTGATAATAGTAATCATGGTTATGATCGTGTAGAACATCAATTTGGAGGTGATTGTGTGCGGAATTTGAAGGAGAATGAGGGGGAAGAGGATGATGATGGCGAATTTGAGTTTGCTGTTGTGTGCAGAAACCCTAATTCGTCATCCGTTTCAGCTGATGAGATGTTTTCCAACGGTGAGATCGTTCCGAGGTATCCTCTGTTCGATCGGAGTTTGTTGTTGTTAGACAATGTTGTTGGTGAATCGGAAGGTAATAAGACGCCGGAGAAAGTGTCGTCGGTGGTACGGTATTCGTTGGGGAAGCTGTTCAGAGAGGAGTGGGAAACGGCGTCGTGTTCGTCGTCGCCGGAGGTTGATAACCTCGACGGAGCTGCGCCGGAGACGTACTGCACCTGATGGTGGTGGTGATGGAGTGATGAGAGAGAGAGAATGTGTGTGTGTGTGTGTGTTTATATTTGAGAAAGAAAGAGAGAGAGAAAGAGAGTTTGTGTTGGTCAAAGGGTAATTTGATTATTTTATAAAAAGTTAACTGAATTATTTAACGTTGTTAGTCATTTGGATGCAAATGAGAATAAAAATAAAACGTTAGGGGGTATATGAGGATTTTTAAACTATAGGGATGTAAATGGTTAAAATCACCAAACCTCAGGGATGCAAACGGTAATTTACTCTATAGGTAATAACTTTCCATGATTAAAAGAAGAGTGCAGTGGGAGGTGGAAATAAAGTTTCATGTCAATACAAAAATACACTTTAACAATATGTCAACTTACAACAGATAATTCACCCTACACATACGACGAATATTTAGTTATGTCTGGTAGGCCTTCATGTGAATCTTGAATATTTTTGCAATACTATTATTATTTTAAACGGTTATGAATATTTATAAAGACCTACTATCCATGACTGTAGTATTGTACGATGCACATCAATATAGACATGGTATTTTGAGAATGCTCGGTAGCATTAATTGCACTTATTAGGAATGGAGAAATTGTTCTACGCGTTTGCGAGGACAATATCATCGAGGTGATCACGATGGTCCAATAGTGATTCTCGAAGTCGCGGTGTCACAAGATTTGTGGTTTTGGCATGCTTATTTAGGTGTAGCTAGTTCTACAAAGACACTAATTCTCTCAATCAATCTCCACTCTGCACGCTAGAATTGAATGAAACCGCCCCCTTATGTCCGTTTTCTGTTAATGAATATCAATGTAAACGTGGTTACCATATGTCTAATGGTATATACCCTTTTTGAATAACGTCAATAACATATTCTTATCCTTTTTTAGTACAAAAATAAAAAAAAAAATGTAAGAGTCTGTAAGAAAAGACGAGGAACGAGTTTTCGGTGTTTTAAAAGCAAAATGCAAATACTTGCTCGACTGGCTAGAGCGATGAAAATTAGAAAAAATAAGAAAACAAATGTACGTGTGCATTATACTCCACAATATGATTATAAAAATAGACAGCAATGCTATTTAGCTAGTGCACATTCAAGATCCACCGACCATTACAGTTGAAAATGAAAATACAATTTTAGAGTTGCACGATAAAAACATATATTTTAGACTTAGATTTGATCTCGTGGAACACGTTGCAGAGAATATGGATGTCACGACTTCACACGATTAAGATTAGTTTGGGTTAGTATTTTTTTTGTACATTTTAGTATCTAATCTCAACCATTTATATAATATTACCAACTTTGGTATGTTTAGAGGGTAGTATTATGTACTTAGTGGATTGTTCTCACCTTTGTTTTTTTAACTCTAACTTTTTATTTTTAACATATTACTTTTATATATTTTACTATTTAACCCTAATACTTTTTAATTTTCATCTTTGATCCCCTATATTTTTCATATTATACAATTTTTTTGTTTTGCGTTTTCGTCTTAATTTTGCGAGCAACACACCGCAACAGGTGTTTGTGATTCAACATCTTTACCCTTATTTTTTTCTAGTTTAACGATCATGTCGTAACACACTGGTTCTAGATTGACTTATTGTTTTATATGTTTTGGCTTACGTGGTTCAACGTTTCTACGCTTACTTTTTGTTTGATTTTATTCTCTTCGTTTTTTATATCCTTTCTCGTACGAGTTTTTTCCGTGTTGGTGGTCACTTGCAGTTGTGTGTTATAGGTGACCTTGACACGGTTTTTCCATGTAATTAAAAACAACTTTGGGTGAACTTTTTTTTCTTTTACAACTCTTTTTACCTTTTGGTTTGTTTAAGCAGAATTTATTTAAAAAAAAAAAACAAAACCAAAAGCAAGTTTGGCTAAGTGGTACGAGTCTTTGTTAACACACTTAAGGTCCCTTGTTATATACTATGTACAAAAGTTCTTTTTTAAAGAAATTCTAATATTTACTTTTTTTCCCAAAAGAGTATAACAAACCATGTTACCAAAATGACTTAAAAGTGTAATCAATGATCAAGCTTGTTTTCCCCATACATCACATGATCAAAATTAAATTAGCATATGAATCATTTAACTAAACACCACAACCACACTAGTTTTGGTAAAGAAAGTAGGATGCCTTAATAAAGAGTTATGGCTGTACTTTGTGATTCCATTGTTGTTGGGCAAATGGGGACCATGTTTATGAATTAAGAAATTTTTTCCATAACTTGAGTGTAGAGCTACCATTTTTAGAAAATGCAAAATACCTAGAAATCTAATTGCTTTTTATTAGATCTTAAAGTTTTTCTATGACAAAGACAAAAGGTGATCGAAGGTGAATCTGTCACACCCCGACCGACGGCGGAATCATCGGAGCGGACGAGGGAATGATTGACTGTTCATAACACATGGTTGTCTAATAGTGAAAATAATATTAAAATCAGATTACAAGATAATATAAGTTCAACATACACAAATACAACAATTGAAACCACAAATAGTAATTGTCTTTTATTTTAACTAAGTCCGGGTCTTAAATGAGCAGGTAGAAGTCCACTATCTCGCTTAACCTGAAATCATGTGAGAAAATATAGTCAGCTAACGAGTTAGCTGGTGAGTAATCACAGTTTTGAATATACATATAGATTGATTGATTGATTGAGAATAATTCAATTCACAAGGTAATATTAAGACTTATATGGCAATAGCGAAGCATATAGATAAACCGACACAATATAAACCCCTTGACTTGACACTTGCATATAATAGACTCCACACAAACACCATATATTGACTAATTGCCTCTGGCATACCAGGATTGATTGATTTCATTACGGTTTTACTATCATCCAGTTTATCATATTATGTTCACATAATTGTAAGTAATAACATAACCTGTCTTGAATTGAACTTAGAATGAAATAACAATAGAATATCATGATTGAATATATTGTATCACATGATTTCCCCCAAATAGGAAATTGATATAAAAAGGGGATATGAATACTCACTTGATTGATGAGATTAGGATCCGGATGTGATAGATTAGACACCAATGATTTCTTTATGATTAACCTAAGGAACGATGCCTCGAATTAGAATAATGATAATTCGAGAATTGAGAATGTATTAGGGTTTCCATTAGGGTTTTGAATGAAATAATTTATTTAATTCGATTGTCTTGAAATAATTAAACTAATTTGTTGAAAGTGATTATGTCTAGAATTAAATAGAAATTTATACATATAAGTTATACATATATACAATTTATTAATAAATTGTATATGTATGATTATATACGTAATTATATATATTATGTAATTATATAGTTATATGTATAATCACATACATAATCATATGTATATGATAAATTTATACATAAGTAAGCATAACTATATATGTATGTTGATTATATACATGAGTTATAAATTGTATACGATTATGTAAAATTATATACATGTAATTTATTCAAATAAAAGTTGTTTTTGATAATTGGGTAATATATATCTATGTATACCTATTGGATTTAATTTATTTATTGTATTATACACTAATTATAAATTGGTAGAAAATATAATTAGTTATTTTATTTATTTAAAACAATTAAAAATAAATGAATAAAAATAAAAATAAATTTCAGAAAGTAATTAAATGGTTTTAAAAATTTTTAATGTTTGTAAAAATGTTTTTATGATTTTTAGAATTTTTTCTGAATTTTTAATGCTTAAAAAGAAGGTTCTAAAAAAATGTGTAGGTGGCGGGTCTCGAACCGAGACCTCAAGGTTAGAGTTTGAGTGTGGAACCAGTGAACTAAAGGCCTCAGCCGCGTTATGACTTGGTTCCGATTGTTTATAACCATTGTTAAACGGTTTCCCCCAAATCCCATTCGAGCCCTAGGTTCGAATCCCACCAATTGAACCCCAATTCGATTTGATAGCTTTTGAAATCATAGGGCTTTTATTCCCCATGAAAAACTGAGTATGTGGGTGTGTAGAATTACCTATATGGTGTCGATTTGGAACTGAACTCGATGAAGAACAGGTCCGCGACTAGGTGCCAATCGAATGGTTCTCAAACCGTGATTATAATCAAATTAAATTGGTAAGAAACTTCAGATGATGATCGAGAGTAGAAGCCCCTTATCAATTTCAGGTTTTGAAGCTCCGAAGGTAAGGTTTTCAAGTGAGTTGCAGGTCCGCGATGAAGATGATAATTGATGACAGTGTTTGTGTTTGTCGTTGGTGAAATTGGCACCTGAGTTTGATTAGGTGTTTATCAATGATCGTGTTGGTAGCTTTAATTTGTTTATTGTTGTTGTTTGAGTGTATTATCGAGCTGTATCGAATCCGAGATAAAAGTGAGGATTATAGCCGTTTGTTTGACTAATTCAACACGTTTTATGTTGGAATTCAATCCGAATTGGATCCAAGGAAGCTTTCGGTGAGATTGTGGGGTTCAAAATCGGATAAATTGACTGATTTGGTCGGGAATTTTGTGATTTCGATGTGGAAGCTTTGGATTCGAATTTCCCGATGATTAATCGGGTTTAATGGGTGCATTGGGTTCGAAACTAGCCCACGAATGCATTAGAACCGGTTTTGTGAGTTGAAATTGAGTATTTTTATCAATTTGGCTTCGCCGGAGTTCGGCCGGAGGCTCGCCGGAGTCTCGCCGGAAAATCGGGGGGAGAAGCCGTGTGTTTTTGAAATTTTACACAATTGGTCCCTACGGTTTCAACATTTATATTTTATGTCTTAAACTTCTTATTAAGTTTCCAAATTGACAGAAATGACCCCTGGACTTTATTATTATTATTATTAACATCTTTAATGTTATTATTATTATTATTATTATTATTATTATTATTATTATTATTATTATTATTAGTATTATTATTATTTATTATCGAAAGCTTTATAATTGAAATCCACATGATTGTATTATTAACAAATATTAACAGAAGTAATAAATAAAAAAATACAGGTGGTTACAGTCTCCCCTGCTTTAGGAAATTTCGTCCCGAAATTTGTTCACGAGGAGGCTGAAACGAAAAGATGAGGGTACTTGGTTTTCATTTGGTCCTCACGTTCCCAGGTGTACTCTGGCCCACGTTTAGACTCCCAACGAACTTTGACAATGGGTATCCGACTACGCTTGAGTTGTTTAACTTCCCGATCCATAATTTCCACAGGTTTCTCAATAAAGTGCATAGATTCATCAATCTGGACTTCGTCGAGTGGAATGTGGAGATTTTCATCGGCAAGACATTTCTTGAGGTTGGACACATGAAACGTCGGATGTATATTGCTAAGTTCCTGGGGTAGTTCTAGCTTGTAGGCCACTTTGCCAATTCGCTCGAGCACTTTGAATGGACCCACGTAACGAGGTGCTAGCTTCCCTTTCTTTCCAAAGCGAATCACTCCCTTCCAAGGTGACACCTTAAGAAGTACGAGATCACTGACATTGTATTCCATGGGCTTACGTCTTTTGTCAGCATAATGCTTTTGACGATTTCTAGCAGCGACCAAGTTATCACGGATCTTATGAATTTTTTCTGTTGTTTCTTGTATCAATTCCGGACCAGTAATCTGTGATTCACCAACTTCAGACCAGCAGATGGGAGATCGACACTTTCGGCCATACAAGGCCTCAAATGGTGCCATCTGGATGCTGGTATGGTAACTGTTATTGTAAGAGAATTCGATCAATGGAAGATGAGAATCCCACGATCCACTGAAATCAATGACACAAGCCCGGAGCATATCCTCGAGGGTTTGTATCGTTCTTTCAGTCTGACCGTCGGTTTGCGGGTGATAGGCTGTGCTAAGATTTAGTTGAGTCCCGAGAGCTGATTGGAGACTTTTCTAGAAACGAGAGATGAAACGACCATCGCGATCAGAGATAATATCTAAAGGTACACCATGCCGACTGACTATTTCATTAATGTAAATACGAGCCAATTTCTCGACTCGATAATCTTCTCGAATTGGAATGAAATGAGCCGACTTAGTCAATCGATCAATGATAACCCAGATACTATCGTGACCACTAGCGGTACGAGGCAACTTAGTGATGAAATCCATGGATATGCTTTCCCATTTCCATAATGGAACCTCCGGTTGTACGAGTAATCCAGAGGAACGTTGATGCTCGGCTTTGACTTTGGAACATGTGAGGCATTTAGATACATACAAGGCTATATCCTTCTTCATGCCGGGCCACCAATATTGGTTCCGAAGATTCATGAACATCTTATCTGCTCCCGGATGAATAGAATAACGAGCCTTATGAGCCTCATCCATGATGGTTGTTCGAAGATTATCGCGATTCGGAAACCAAAGTCGATTTAGAAAATACAATAGTCCGTCCGACTTGGTTTCCAATTGGAGTTCAGCACCGCATGACATTTCCTCATACATGTTGCCCTCGATGACTGATTCGTGTTGAGCTTCGAGTATACGGGTCAAGAGGTCGGTTTGAATGGTAACACTTTGAAGCATAACTTGACCCTTACGACTTAATACATCGGCTACGACATTAGCTTTACCGGGGTGGTAACGAATCTCACAGTCGTAGTCATTGAGTAGTTCGACCCATCGTCGTTGCCTCATGTTAAGCTCCTTCTGGTTGAAGATGTGCTGGAGACTCTTATGATCGGTGAATACAACACATTTAGTGCCATAGAGATAGTGTCTCCAGATTTTAAGTGCGAATACGACAGCACCCAATTCAAGATCGTGTGTCGTATAATTTTTCTCATGAATCTTCAATTGTCTTAAAGCATAAGCGATAACTTTGCCTCGCTGCATGAGAACGCAACCTAGACCTTGTTTTGAAGCGTCACAATAGACAACAAAGTCGTCGTTTCCATCAGGAAGGGTTAGAATCGGTGCCTTACACAACTTTTGCTTAAGGGTTTGAAATGCTTTTTCTTGATCAGGCCCCAAAGAAAAAGGCTTATCCTTGTGGGTCAAAGCAGTGAGTGGCACAGCAATCTTCGAGAAGTTAGGTATAAAACGTCGATAATATCCGGCTAGACCAAGGAATGAACGAATCTCTGTAGGAGTTTTAGGTTCTCCCTATTTCTTTACTGCCTCGATCTTTGCGGGATCAATGTGAATTCCCTTGCTGTTTACCATGTGACCAAGAAATTGAACCTCATTAAGCCAGAATTCACACTTTGAGAATTTGGCGTAGAGTTTCTCTTTCCTCAGAAGTTCGAGTATTAGACGAAGGTGATTCTCGTGATCGGATTTTGATTTGGAGTATATCAAAATGTCGTCGATGAATACGATCACGAATTTGTCTAGGTATGGTCGGCACACGCGATTCATTAAGTCCATGAATACTGCCGGTGCTTTGGTTAACCCGAATGGCATCACTGTAAACTCGTAATGGCCGTATCTCGTTCGGAAAGCGGTTTTTGGAATATCATCATCGTGCACACGGAGTTGGTGATAACCAGAACGAAGATCGATCTTTGAGAAATACGAGGCTCCCTAAAGTTGATCAAATAGATCGTCGATTCTGGGTAATGGGTAACGGTTCTTGATTGTGAGTTTGTTGAGTTCTCGATAGTCAATGCACATACGGAATGAGCCATCCTTTTTCTTCACGAATAAGACTGGAGCTCCCCATGGTGATGAGCTCGGGCGAATGAATCCTTTGTCTGACAGTTCTTGCAATTGGCTAGCAAGTTCTTGCATTTCCGATGGTGCAAGTCGATAAGGAGATTTTGCCACGGGAGTTGCACCAGGTACAAGGTCGATTCGGAATTCAACTTGATGAACGGGAGGAAGACCGGTTAAGTCTTCGGGAAAGACTTCGGGAAACTCTTGAACAACCGGAATGTCTTCAATCCTCCTAGATTTCTCATCTGCCTTCACGATATGGGCTAAGAAAGCCACGTAATGCTTGCGGAGGTACTTTTGGGCTTTGGTACAAGACATGAGTTTAAGCCCCTTGTAAGGTTTTTCCCCGTAGATTTGTAGTATGCTTCCGGTCGGGAGAGGAATACGAATGGTCTTTTCGTGACAAATCACTTCGGCATGATTCTTTGATAACCAGTCCATGCCTACTATAACATCGAAACTTCCCAGTTGCATGGGTATAAGATTGATAGGGAAATCGTGCTCGCTTAGATTCAAGGTACAGTCGGGAATAACAAAATTAATTGTAATGGGTTTTCCGTCAGCTATCTCTACCGTAAAGGGGTTGTCTAGCTTGGTTCGGGCACTAGCAAGTAAGGGCTCAAAGTCTAAGGATACAAAGCTTTTATCGGCACCGGTGTCAAAAAGAATCGAAGCGTATTGATTATTAATTTGAAACATACCGTTCACCACGTCGTTGCTAACTTGGGCTTATTGGGCATTGATGTTGAATGCTCGACCTTGAGCTGCAGGGACGGCCTTGAGAAGCTTCGGACATTGGTTGCGGAAATAGTTAGGATCTCCGCATTGGTAGCAAGCTCTTGCGTGCGTGATTGACGGGGTATGCTGAACAGTCGGTGTGGTAACTGGAACTCTTGCAGTATTCTTGCACACGTTGAATGTATGGCCGAAACGACCACAGTTGGTGCATTGACGACATTGAACGTTAGCGGGATGGTGATACTTGCAGTTGTTACACTGCGGAAAGGGTCCAGCGTAGGGCTTTTTTCATCAGCGGTTGGTTGTTAACTACTGGTTGACGAGTTGGAGGGACTTGATTAATTGGCACAGCAGGGGTAATCACATCAAAGTTTTGGGATTTAGCCTTCCTCTTCTTGTTTTGAGAAGGTTCAGGTTTTTCCTCCTTAGGGGGTTCAGCTGAGGGTTTCCCGGGCACCTTCTTAGCACCCTTCCTAGTCAGGGTTCCAGTCTTGACATGATTGTCAGTTAGCTGAGCAGCTAACCGGATGGTATCTTCCAAGGTTGCAGGATTCCTACCCCACACCGTGTCTTGAATTTGCATGGGTAGACCACCGATGTATTTCTCGATAGCCCAAGATAAAGGAGTAACCAGGTGAGGAACAAGTAGACTCAGTTCATGAAATCGGTTGGTATAAGCTAGATTTTCTCCACTTTCTTGAGTTAAGTCCCAGAACTCAGCTTCCAATTTCTTAATTTCATTTCTCGGACAGAATTCCCGAGTCATGAGCTCCTTAACTTCATCCCACGTCAATGCTAATGCGACATCAGTTCCACGGGTTCGTTTCTCACCGTTCCACCAAGTGAGTGCTCTCTTTTGAAGAACACTTGTAGCGTAGCGAACCTTGAGATTCTCGGGGCACTCACTATTGAGGAAAGTGTTCTCGATACTCTCAAACCTCTGTAAAAGACCAGTGGCACCTTCCGTCCCGCTAAACTTAGTGGGATTGCAAGAATTGAAATGCTTGTAAGTACAAGCTCGTGGAGGGTTTGTGCGGCTTGATTTTGAACGGTGTTGTTGCCTTGGTTCAAATGGGTAAGCAGTGTTGGGATAACCGCAACAACTTCACGTGCCACTATAGCAGCAATCTTGCGGCCAGAGCTTCTAGATCGGGAGCGGTTTTGACGAGAAGACATGCTGTATAATATGAAAAGAAAAAAAAAACCTTTATGAGAAACGGGTAATTGGTTTTTAAAACTTTTCAAAATGGTAAAATCGTTGATGAGATTGTTTAAAATAACAATGAGAGGTTAAGAGTGTAAACGTTCAGCTCGCAAACCAAAGCGAATACGTTGACTTATCAAAGTATTTGTGTCCACCACAACCTTAACGAGGACATGCGTACCTATAAGCGAATACTCATCTCGAGGGTTCCCAGATAAGGTAAACGGATCCATCGGTTGATTTGGATTTATATAAATACCTTGCCTAGACAGAACACCTTAAGATACAGGTATCCCACTCTTCCAGCATTGCATGTTCTCGGTCATGTGACACGGACTTTGACGAGATTTGTAAACCATGAATAACAATCGAGTTTTGGAGTTTGAAATCACTTGAATTAGGCACACAATGCCTTAGAATATGGTTTAAGATTCGTGTGTACATTGATAAGATTCAAAGTATAAGAAGAATCACATAAGGCATATAATCACATAATCAAGTATAAACATGTAAGGCACATAAATCCTATCTAAGCGTGTAAAATACATGAGAGGACTCATGTGTAAGGGTTCTTAGTTATAGTCTAGGTCATTCCATTTCTAATAACCTAATTCCCAATAACCATGGCTCTGATACCAATCTGTCACACCCCGACCGACGGCAGAATCATCGGAGCGGATGAGGGAATGATTGATTGTTCATAACACATGGTTGTCTAATAATGGAAATAATATTAAAATCAAATTACAAGATAATATAAGTTCAACATACACAAATACAACAATTGAAACCACAAATAGTAATTGTCTTTTATTTTAACTAAGTCCGGGTCTTAAATGAGCAGGTAGAAGTCCACTATCCCGCTTAACCTGAAATCATGTGAGAAAATATAGTCAGCTAACGAGTTAGCTGGTGAGTAATCACAGTTTTAAATATACATATAGATTGATTGATTGATTGAGAATAATTCAATTCACAAGGTAATATTAAGACTTATATGGCAATAGCGAAGCATATAGATAAACCGACATAATATAAACCCCTTGACTTGACACTTGCATATAATAGACTCCACACAAACACCATAGATTGACTAATTGCCTCTGGCATAATCACCACTCGTAAGCCATGTGGGGTGGGTTATCCAAACCAGTAGATCTACCATTGATACCAGGATTGATTGATTTCATTAGGGTTTTACTATCGTCCAGCTTATCATATTATGTTCACATAATTGCAAGTAATAACATAACCTGTCTTGAATTGAACTTAGAATGAAATAACAATAGAATATCATGATTGAATATATTGTATCACATGATTTCCCCCAAATAGGAAATTGATATAAAAAGGGGATATGAATACTCACTTGATTGATGAGATTAGGATCCGGGTATGACAGAATCGAGGTCGAAGGTGACTCTAGATCCAAGGTTTATATAACATGTTAGAAGCTATTATTTTGGTGTTATTCAATAATAAGAGAAAGATTATATATAACAATACGTGATGATTATAGATTTATAGGGTTGGTATATCATACGCATTAGATGCAGTTGAACGTTCACTAGCGCTGAAAAGTAAAATAGATTAATTAAACAAACATAACAAACAACATCAAGGCGACCGAAAAGGTCAAGAGCTACAACTAAAAAGGATATGTTAGACCAACAACCCATTCTATGTGTCAAAGGTAAGGAAAGCATTAACTAAAGATCTTAAATTGGAGTAATATAAATTTTGATGTAAGATTTATATGTTAGGTGGCTTTTATTATAGGGTTAATTAATAAAGAACATGGTAGTACTATCAAAATAGAAGTGCCAAAAACGCTCACGAAGCAAGAAGAGTATGTCTCAATTTGATAGTTTGATAATTGTAGCATTTAAGATAGGCATTTTGTTAGAAAAGTGTTTGCATGACACAAGGCACACAAAGAATTTAGAATGATTTCAAAAGTTGCCCCCAATCTGTTTAAGTTCATCTGAAAATTAACGTTTGTCTATGAATTGTTTGAACACGTTATATACATATATGCATTTTGGCTTATCACATAAATCTTATTTATCCATCAATATCTAGAACAAAGAAAAAAAAAAAAAAAAATAAATAAATCATGATGACCATCACACAAACATCATCACAAATAGGAGATGAAAATTATGAAAAATGCTTAACTAACACCACATGGCTCTTTCTCAACGTATAGATCAAAAAGTCTTTCATAGAGCAATTCATGTAACACTCCTAATTTGTGCTAGTTGTGAATGCTCCACTAAATAATTTATATCAATTTCTTGATGTGGAACTAAATACATCTTATCTAAAAGTCATCACGTTCTATAAATAGTTTCGATGATCTACTAGATGTTCGTTCCACTACCAAGGTCGTCATTATTTAAACCTAGTGGGCGCTCATTGACAAAAATATGTGTTAGAAGACAAAGCATGATGACATAACAGCTTTTATTTTATGATATAAAAATGACTAAAACGATTATTTAAAAATATGTTATGTAAAACATGACTTTCACTGAATATAAATAAATTATGTACACTGTCTCACACGTGTGATTGATCGGGTTAAAAAAATTTCAGTTATATGACAATTATTAGTATTCCAATCTACTAAACATGTTACATGTCAATGATAACACATCAAGACATATAACCAAGTGTATGCATAAAAATAATCTACATATAGAGTAATTGACCTTATTAGTTATCACGAGTGTATTCTAAAAGTGCTTCTTAGAAAGCAAACGAATACATTATTCTAAAGGATAGTCACAAATGAAAACCATATCATAACAACTAAACATAGAGTTAATTAGTGTTTTTATGCTTCATGAATTGACACAAAATACATATTTGAAAGCTCAAACATATTCAAGGAGTTTGCAACTTAAAAAGTTAGAAGGGACCTAAAGATGATAGTCAAACAATCCCTAAAATATCATACACGAATGGATTTTTTAACAATAAGTTCATGGTAAATTTGTGTCTAATCGTCATAAATTTATTGTAAACCCATAAGGTGAAACCCACCAGAAAATGTCATAAAATTTGGTACCCCACATGTCTGAAATGTTTTTCGTTTCACATATTTTATCTAACACGGTCTCATTTTAAAAACTCAAACTTACATCATTTCAAACGCTAAAACTTTGTTTACAAACATGCTTGAATGCATATTTTAAAAGATTTTAGCAAAATAATTAATGAGGATATGTCCATAATTTGTTTCATAAAAGTACTTGATTGTAAATTAATATTGACCAATGTATTCATATTCTCGTTTAATTTTTCTACCATATTTACTTCATACGGCCATCAATGCTAGCTTCTAAATAACTATTTGATTCACCATATATGCTTAATTTGAACCCATGCAATGTACATCAATGGAAGATTAAATGATGATCTAAATGTTTCCAAGGTCAAGAAATTTGATCTTCAATGCTACCACACCGTCTTAGCTTCAAAATTTCTCAAATTTTACACTTGTGATTTTTACCCACTTTGCTCCCTTGTAGAAACCACGAAAATTACTTTATTTTTAATATGACAAGAGAGAGTGTTTTATTATCTTTCACAATAAAACTTTAGTTTCACTACCTATAATCATGTTACAAATTTTGCTTTCTAACATAATAGAACGATTACAATCCTCGTGACAAACTGACGAATCATACAATATGTAAAGAAAACACGTGTTGATACTAGTATTTTAGGTTACATACAACTAGATGCAAATAAGAAGTGTGTAAAAGGAGGTAATACATGCTTGATACAAAAGAGAGACAGTGACCCGTCCAAAACACGGTCCTAGTGAAATAACATAAACTCTTGATTTTCTTATGTCAATATTTAAACATTAGTATTCTTAGGGTTGTATGTTAGTATTTTAATGATTATTAATTAGCATCTTAGAAAATATTACGAACCTCTTGAAAATTATGAAACATGAGTGTAGCCTTTAATATTTGACTTTTAATATTAGACTAAGGATCTAAGGTTAGTTCAATTGATTAAACTTAGATACCCATGACATACAAATATAGGGATATATTATGTGTTCAAGTCTCACTCTGATCAATATGTTCAGCGTTAAGCCACGGTGTTTTCCAGCAATGAGTTTCCTCCTGAGGGGGTAAGGGTGCGGTCCCGGATGGGACACAGATAGGTGGGCATGATTAAGATAACACATATCCTCCGAAATAGGGTCGCACATTCGTCGTTAAAAAGATTAAGTATCTAAGAGCATTTATATCAGGTTTATCATCTTATCTTTATAATTATATTAAAAATAATTATGTTTTCTCTCTTAATTTCAATTAATAATATTTTTTATATTCTTATCATTAATTTTTTTACTTTACTACCAACCACTTTAAAAAATATTTAAAAAATTATAAGGTTTAAACAGTAATTCTCCAATTATACAGATTGAACAATAACTTTTATTTTTTCTCTACTAATATTATTTACAATCAATTTTTAAAATATATAAAAAAACACTTATATAAATATAAAAAAGAGTAAATTACCATTTGCATCCTTGAGGTTTGATGATTTTGACCATTTGCATCCCTACAGTTTAAAAATCCTCATATACATCCTAACGTTTTATTTTTGCTCCCATTTGAATCCAAAACACTAACACCGTTAAATTATTCTGTTAACTCCCTTGTTAAAAGACTAAACTGCCCTTCAAATTAAAACCCTAGTCCCCTCTTCATCTTCTCCATCTTCCTCATCAAACTCCTCCTCCTGCTCACTATCACCGATTCTTACAGAATCAACACCTGTAAAGACACCCAAATTGATCAACAATCGTAACATTTCAATTAAAAAAATCTCATGATTTGCAAAGATCTGTAAATTTGTAATCACCATCGAGAGTATGAACAGCTTTAACGACTCTACTAGCACAGCCTTCACAATTATCACAATTATAGTGGTAGATTAGTTGATGATTGTTATATCCGTTTGTGAAATGGTTACAAATGATAAATTTGGGTTTTATCTTCATATTCGCATAAACAAAAAGTCACCCCTTTCATCGGCGATTCGGCGGAACCCTAGAACGATAGGAAGCAGCAGCAGCAACGTAGAAGCCGGATTCGCGAAGCTTCAAGGCGAAGACTTCGAGTACTACATGCAAACCTACTCTATCATCCTCGGCCGTAACTCCAAGAAATCCACCGTCGACGTCGACCTCTCCTCCCTCGGCGGCGGCATGAACATCTCCCGCCACCACGCCCGCATCTTCTACGACTTCCACCGCCGCCGCTTCGCCCTCGAAGTCATCAGCAAAAACGGATGTTTTGTCGAAGGCGTCCTCCACCTCCCCGGAACCCCACCCGTCAAACTCGACTCTCAGAATCTTCTTCAGATCGGTGATAAGGAGTTTTACTTTCTGTTGCCTGTGAGGAGCATTCTCTCTGCTCCAATTGCGCCTCAACGGTTTTCGAGCCCTAGTGGTGTGGTGGGGTATCAATCGGCGCATGGGGGTAGGGTTTTGGGGGGTGAAGAAAGGGGGAGGGGCAGTTTAGTCTTTTAACAGGGAGTTAACAGAATAATTTAACGGTGTTAGTGTTTTGGATTCAAATGGGAACAAATATGAAACGTTAGGGTGTATATGAGGATTTTTAAACTGTAGGGATGCAAATGATTAAAATCACCAAACTCAAGGATGCAAATGGTAATTTACTTTATAAAAAAGCTATTATGAATGCTATAAGTAATCCTATCTTTAAAAAATGGAATAAAATAAACCTTTCGCTATTTCAAAAAAAAAAGAAAAAGAAAAAAAGGAAAAAGAAAAAAAAGAGAGGGAATAAAATTGATGGGAGTCCATAATAGTCCCTGGTTAGAATGTTAGTAACTAGTATATATATTTATAGTAAAATCTCGTGAGGGTATACGACTAAGGTTTGTGTTGTGCTGTGTTGTGTTGTGTTGTTCGGCTGTTGGTCCATCGGATGTTGCGCCCACCGGTCACAAGCGCACCTTCATCTCTCTCATCTCATCCCCACTCCACCTCTAACAATCACCACCCATTCACCAATCCAACCATTCAATCAACAACCGCATGAAGCGTCAATACCCAAATCAAAATCACCCACTCTTCACCGCCGGAAGCTCCACCTCAGCTGCCGCCGCAGGAAAATCGAAGATGTGGGAGGAGTTTGACGAACCAGACGCCGGAGTTGATGAGTTGTTAGCGGTGTTGGGCTATAAAGTGAAATCGTCTGACATGGTTGATGTCGCGCAAAAGATCGAACACCTTGAGGGCGTTTTTGGGAACGACGATGGGTTCTCGCAAATTGCCTCGGATTCCGTTCATTACAACCCTTCTGATCTTTCTTCGTGGCTTGAATCCATGATTTCTGAAGTTAACCCCGTCTTTCAACACCCTGATATTGTACACACTGGTAGCTCCGGCGTTGACGAACTGCAAGCCATCGCCGGAGACGCGATTTACCCTCCGGAGGCGAAGAAACAGAAACCCTCGTCGCCGTCGGTAGCTTCATCCTCATCGTACGATCCGAACCCGATTGTCATCGTTGATTCACAGGAAAACGGGATCCGTTTGGTTCACACGCTAATGGCGTGTGCTGAAGCTGTGCAGAAAGAGGACGTTAATCTTGCGAAAACGTTGGTGAAACAAGCCCAAATTCTCGCGGTTTCTCA
Source organism: Flaveria linearis (assembly GCA_024085815.1). NCBI lineage: Eukaryota > Viridiplantae > Streptophyta > Magnoliopsida > Asterales > Asteraceae > Flaveria > Flaveria linearis. The sequence continues at coordinate 7,504,339 of CM044005.1, read as the reverse complement.
GGCCGGAGCGATGGGGAAAGTCGCCGGATATTTCGCCGAAGCTCTTGATCGGAGAATCTACAGGCGGAACCCTAAATCGCATCAAGATTCGCCGGCGTTTCAAGATGTTCTTCAGATGCATTTCTATGAAGCTTGTCCGTACCTCAAATTCGCCCATTTCACTGCTAATCAAGCGATATTAGAAGCTTTTGCAGGTAAGAAGAAGGTTCATGTGATCGATTTCAGCATGAAACAGGGTATGCAGTGGCCGGCGTTGATGCAGGCTTTAGCACTTCGGCCCGGCGGTCCACCGTCGTTCCGGTTAACCGGAATCGGACCTCCGACCGGTGACGACACCGATCATTTGCAGGATGTTGGGTGGAAATTGGCTCAATTGGCTGATACAATTCATGTTAAGTTTGAATACAGAGGGTTTATTGCTGCAAGTTTAGCTGATCTTGAACCTGCAATGCTTGATCTTAGAGAAGATGAAGTCGTTGCGGTTAATTCGGTTTTCGAGATGCATCGGTTGCTGGCCCGACCCGGGGCCCTCGAGAAGGTGTTAACCGCGGTTAAGGGTATGCGACCGGAGATCTTTACGGTTGTGGAGCAAGAAGCTAACCATAACGGGCCGGTGTTCTTGGAACGGTTCACTGAGTCGTTGCATTACTACTCGACGCTCTTTGACTCGCTCGAGAGTAGCGGTAGTGTGGCGGAGGGTGGCGGCATTGTGGCGGGGAGTGGTGGAGATAGGGAGATGTCGGAGATGTATTTGGGGAATCAGATATGTAATGTTGTCGCGTGTGAGGGGTTGGACCGAGTTGAACGGCACCAGACGTTGACTCAGTGGAAGACTCGGTTTGAGTCGGGTGGGTTTGAAGCGGTTCATTTGGGTTCCAACGCGTTCAAACAAGCTAGTATGTTACTAGCTTTGTTCGCGGGGGGAGATGGGTATAGAGTGGAAGAAAACAACGGTTGCTTGATGTTGGGTTGGCATACTCGCCCGCTCATCACAACGTCGACTTGGAAACTCCGGTGAACCCGAGTTAGCGAACTCGTTGAATACTATCAGCGAGTTGGGCTAACTCGGTATTTCATTGGTTGGATTCCTTGTTTATTTATTTACCAAAGTAATTTTGATGTTTTCTCTTGTTTTTTCAATTGGGAGTTGGGGGTTAAAATTGGAGTTAGCTTAAAGTTGTGTGAGTGGAATGGAATCTTGTAATTTTCTCAGGGGTTGAATGAAAATAGGTCAATGTGAATTTAATAGGTAACTTTGTTTCCATAAAGTCAAACTCTAGTTTGATCTTAAAGTATGTAAACAATTTGTCTAATGACCGTCTTCTCTCCTTCCTAAGTTATTATGCTTTTCATAATTTCAACTTTTATGGAATAAGTGACGAGTATTATCAATTTAATAACCATAGAATTTTATTATAGTGTATATATAGGTGTGTGAAATAACGTTTATCTATGATATTAAGGAATTAAGTTTTGAAGTATTGAGTAGATTAAGTTGGTGTTAAAAAAACAATTTAATGAATGTTATTACTTAGATGTAAACTAGCAACTTTTTTTAAGTCTATTGTGGAAATATAAAAATAAAATGTCCATATCATGTGCATTCGATGGTCATTTAGGAATAAAGCTAGTCCAACCTTCTTTCAATATTTTAAGGTATGATTTAAATAAAAAAATTACAAAATTATTCTGGTGAAAATGACTCAAACATATTTTATAACCCTCATAAACATGATAATTGATTGGTCTTCTATAATGTTAATAAAAGTCTTTTATAAATATTAATAAGGTCCCCATCACCTTCATAATTTCATTTTCTTCTACAGGCACAATTCCTTCATTTTCTATAATGTTTAAAGTCTTTTATAATACCTTAATTATATTAAAGTCAAATAAATGATTTAGATCGTATTTTTTTTATATAATTTGTATGGAATAGGAAAAAAATTATAATCTAGATTTATCGATAACTTTAACTTATTTATAAGAGCGACAATGGAAAGGAGGTACTAGTCAGATTTGGGGTGTCGATGACACCTTCAATAGTAGCAGTGGAGGTGGTGAACATTAGGGTTTAGGAGGTGACGAATAGAAAGAAGGGTGATAGTATCGATATCAGGCTAATACCATGTCGGATTTGTAAATATCACCTTCAACTTTTAATGTTTTAACAATCATTGTATATATATAGTATACAGTTAATAAATATAATCACATTTGATCTGATATATTTATGAATATTCTGATGCTCCATACACACACACGCTTGGTGCATGTGTGGTTTTATAAGAGAGATAATTATATACAAGAATTTGTATATGCTATTATAAACGTTGAACTAGCTGGTGATTTAAAGTTGGTGTTTTGAAGTTTGTTTTAGGCTTTAACATAAATGTATTTGTTTACATTTGTAGTTTCTTTTGATGATTGTTAAGCTTTGGATAATTATGTTTACTTTTAGTTAGTGTTTGTTTAGTTATATTTGTTCATTTATGCTAGTTCATTTATGTTGACTTCTATTCATTTGTTTATGTTCAATTATGTTTAATTACATTTTTATATGTTCATTTGAGTTTGCTTATGACAGTTTGTCTATACTATTAAGGAACGATCATAAACAAACACGAACACGTCATTTTCTTAACAAACGAACACGAATAAAAGAATTTAATTCGTTTAAACTTTTGAGAGTATGTTTGGTCTGTTAAAGTTATATAAGTGAACACGAAAAAGCACCCCTTCTTGTTGTTTGGTTCATTTAAAGGCCTACCAATCTACCATATTATCATGTACGAACTACTTATCAATTTAAAATGTAGAAAATCAATTTGAAAAAAAAGTAATCCCACTTTTATACATAATTAATAAAATAGGCAAAGAATGTGAAGTATAATGGAAGGATGGATAGTTTTGTGACATCACACGTCCATTTGACGCCTAACTAATTAAAAGAAACGATCATGAACGTTCTGTAATTTATATATATATATTATGTCTTTTAATTTTATTTTTTAAATATTATCTTTAAATATTATATTAACTGAAGTACTTATTACTCTGAAAAATAGTGATCGAGTACGAAAATGACATAACCGTGCTTTAGTAAGAAAATTACGAATGGAGTTTGTATTCAACCAATATCAACATTTTTTTGTGATGACAAAATAATTCATCAAAACAGATCTTAAATCTCTAAAACATTAAAACTTAATTATAAATTTTATAGAGAAATCATTTTCTTTTGTCAATACATAAGCTAATACTAGAATCTTTTTTTTATATTTTAATACAAAAGGTAGATAAAAACAAATTAATTTAACACATAAATTGGTAATTATATCCATTAAAATAAACAAGTCACTATTGCATAATTTAATATTCAATCAAGACACATTTAACCGCAGTACATATCTGAAAACCCCACATATTATTATTTTTAAGAAAGAAAAATCCATATGTGACCAAAAACTAATTTTAAAGCACTTTATCTTTCATTCGTTTAGATGAGTAATTGGAGCATCTTGATTAAAAGAACTATGACATGGACGTTACAACCTAACAATAGGACAAACTCTTATATATTTTGCTAAATTAATATATGATTAATAATTCACCTTTCAATTTACATCATTGGCCACCAAGGGATCGGTACTCTCGAAGATTCGATTATGATCGTAAGACAAATTAGGTATTTGTTTTTAAATAGTTGGATGTATAAGAAGGCAACCATCATTGGCTACCAAGTGATTCATATTTTTGAAGGTATTCTAACTTTTGTTTTTTTTACACTTTGTACATAGTTTTGAACCGAGGTCAATCTTTAAATATGTGCACTTAGTCCTACATACTCTTCATATATTTTACGTACAACATACATGTATCGACTACTGGATTAAATATTAAATTGTTCTTCATGATCAAGACCCTGATACCTACAGCTTGAGTCCATCTTGCTTATACAATATATTTTTCTACCACGGTCCAAGGACGTGCCAAACATGTGCATATATGTATGTATATCCATATAGGTATTAAAATGTATCTTGATTATTAAGATACCTTTTAAGTTATAGATATGAATTAAAGTACATGACTATTATTCCTAACATAAGCTTTGGATAACGGGCTTGGGTTTAACAAATGGGTATCATACCCATAAGTGAAGGCATACTCTATGGAAACAAAGTTGTTCAACGGAGCTTCATTGAGAAGTGGTTATCATAAGATTGAGTGTTTGAAGATGATACACACAAGACTCTCATTCGGGCTGGGATCTCACCACCTCCTCCTGGGTTCCAGTCCGTGAGGCCTAAGTGGCTAAGTTATAAATATCGTTTATATCTGACATGTTTATAGTTATTCACCAGTTTCGTAACTCGTGTACTACATGGTTGAATAAACGTATTAGATTTAATGGTTATTTATTAATATTTAAAAATTAAAAAATAATTTTTTGAGATAAAATATGATTTAAATTACGTATAATTAAGTACTTTGGGCGATAAAACAATAACAACATTTTACCAAACTTTCGTCTTTAAAAAAAAACTTTTGCTTAAAAAATTGTTTTCTTAAACACTCCAAATTTTTTTAAAATCATTTTTATGAACAATTTCATTTTTAATGGTACTTTGTATTAAAAATTACATATTTCATACGACTTTATTTTTTAATAATTATGTTCTAACAAAAAAACATGTTTTTAGTTTATCAAAAAATCTATTTTATAATTTAAAAAGTATATAAATAATATCAGTAGAATTTACTGCATCGTATCGTTGATTTTCATTCTAGTAACGACATGTGTTCAAAACTTTGGTGAAGTCTAAGTGGATAATACAGAAAAATATCATGTATCTTCTATATTTTGGTTTATTAGCATAGACAAGAACATAAGGTTATTATTAAGCATTAAGGCCTTGTTTTTAAATAAATTTAGACAAGACCACTGAAATGTGAAAACTATATAGAGTCGTCCAATACAAAACTAATTTTTAAATATTATATTGTAAATTGTATAAATGTTTGTACTAGTATTTACTGTGATAAATAAAATAGTTATGTTACCGTATTATCTTTTTTTTTCTTTTTCTTTTTAATCATATAAAATGTTCGTCGCATGAGTTTTTATACAATTCTTGCGATTTCCTTCTTAAAATAGGTTATGTGTCAATCTCGTATTAAATTCAATAAATTATTTTCTGACTTTTTCTCATTTTAGTTTTGTATGAGAAAACATAAAAGGTGATCTCTTGTTGTTTTGGCTGTTATCTTTTGACCTAATATTTTTTTCCTTAAAAAAAGAAGTAAAAGGTTAAGGATATTGTAAGCAAAAGCCTTACATAATAATTTGATCAACAGCAAAAAGTATGATTATTATTATTTTTTCTGTTATCCACACTATCCCAATCTTAAAATTAACCTTAATCATAATTAATTTAAAAGGTAAAGATAAACTCAAAATAAGATAAAAAGTATCACTTTTTATCCATATATGATAATGAGAGGTCAATTTAAACTTCAATTTATCATTAGTTTACCTAAAACCACGATGATTACAAAGCAACATTTGTCTTATCATCCACCTCTAATATGAAAACTAATTTGTTGTTACACCATTGTATTAGGTATTTTTTTACTTAGTAATACTAAGTAAAATATAATACTAAGTTAGTATTATATTTTTATATCATAAAATTCAAACATATAGCGAAGGAGACAAAGTATATAAGAAAATAATTATATATTTTCTTCTTGTGTCGTGACAATTGTCGAGCGAAGAATTGACTTTTGATATACACGACGTGGGAATATTATTCCTAGAAGCGAATATGTAGCAATGTATTTATAGTATTGAAATAAAATAGGTACATATATACTGACTAAGTTATATTAATGAAAAAACTTATTTTACTAGACCTGGAGATGGCAAACGAATAGCCAGATTTATAAAGTTTATAAATTGAGTTATGAAGTTACATCTGTATATATTGTTGAAACCGTATCATAACTCGATCATATTGTTTTTTAAAGTTTATAGTTACATTAAACCAGTGTTATCTTATGTAATGTATGTATAATTGTATATGCAGGCATGCAACTCGTATTAAAAAAAAAAGGAACGGTAATGTCTAGGTTTTCTAAAATTTATATATATTCCCAACAACCTCAAGAAATCACATAAAAATATAAAAGAGAAAAAAGAGAAAAAAAAAATGTCAGCTCAAAACATTTATTCCAAAAGTTAAACTTGAAAAAATAACCATTGACTAATCAATAATCTAGCCCGTTAGGCCCAACAAAACCCTTAAACTTTTTACTAGACCCAGCCCAGGCTCTAAGGCGAGAGCAATTACATGAATAAAATCACTTCATAGGGGCATCAGGCATGGACCAAGGTAGATTCTTTTTCTTGTCTATTGGGCTGGACTGGGCCAAGCCCAAAACCCCGACCTAAGCCCAAAACCAAACAAGGAAAAGTCACAACTGAAAAAAAAAAATCAAACAAACCGGGCCGTTCCAATTTAATGTTTTCATATGATACGAAGATGAGAAAAGTATCAGGTCGTGAAGCAATCCAGCCCTTCCTGACCCTTATGCAAAATGAGAACTATGTCAAACACCGAGAACACCTCTATACGACACCAATAGGAGATTATCTTTTATTCTTTTGCATGCAATCCTCTAAAGGGAATACAACCTCTATCATCAAATGCATGCCAACCTTGCCACACTAACTCCCTGCATGTGGTGAAAATGCATAGGAAGACCAACATTCACCAAACTCCAAACAAAGAGCAATGATAATATGCTCCTCACAACTTCTATATGGTTGGCTTGTGTTTGGGCTCAAATACACCATACATTATATATTTGATTCTTCAAGGACAAAATTATCTTTACATAAAGAAACACCAAATTTGATGTAATCATGAGTGGCTCTTATATGTATCAGGTAAAGTAATTAGTTGTAGAACTTTAATTTGGCCACAACAAAAATTTAATAGCTATGTTAATATTTTAGAACTAGATATTAACGCCGCGCTTTGCTGCGGCTAAACATTTGGCTTGATGGTTGTCGTTGCATTAGAACATGGTTGTTGTTGCGTTAGACCTAAAGTGCGGGTGATTTTATATTACACGCAAGCGACTTGCTACAACAGTCTATTACAATTTAAGTATCATACTTGTTTTCTCTATTTCAAAATTACAACATATACATGATTTTCAAAGACGTTGAAAGCTGTTGTTTTTTCATCCGGTTGCATAATGAGCACTTTCTTGCTAAACAACAATAAACCACATCTAATAACATAAACCAAAATCAAATGGGAAGCAAACATTAATAGGAACGTGTCAACTAAATAACACTTAACTAAGCAAACTGAAAAACATTCACACGATATACGCAAACCAATACAAACATAACCATAACTTCAAAGAGATACACTGATATATTAGTTTAGGCTCAGAAATATGTTGTCGTTGCAGCTGCAAATAACAATTACCACGCCAAAACAACGAACATGTAATATTTTTTGCGTCATCATAGCCTCTAATCCAACAAAAAAAACGCTATAACCATCAACAACTCAATTCAAACTGCAAATGATATACCCATGCCAAGTACCATCGTTACATCATCAACATCCAGAGGTGTAGTTCTCTCAGATGAGTCAGGCATCATCATCATTGAAGTTTAGGCTCAGAAATATGTTGTCGTTGCGGCCGCAAATAACAATTGCCACGCCAAAACAACGAATATGTAAAAATTTTTCATCATCATAGCCTCTAATCTCACAACAACCATTTAACAATTTAACACAAATTGCTTTTCAGTTTGTCTCAAACGATATATCTCTCAGATGAGGTAATCTCATCATCATCGAGCCAAATAGCAGCGTTACATCATCATCATCAACATCCAGAGATCTATTTCTCTCAAATGAGCCAGTGCCTCATCATTATTGAGCCAAACTACAACCCAAAAACCTCAAATCTGAAAGCTCCAACACAAAAACCCCAAATCTGAAAGCTCCAACATAAAAACCCCAAATCTGAAAGCTCCAAAATATGAAATGGGGGTTTAGGGTTTGTAACAAACACTGAACAAAGTTAAAGAAACCAAACAACAGTAAACATGATCATCATCAACATCCAGAGATCTATTTCTCTCAAATGAGCCAGTGCCTCATCATTATTGAGCCAAGCTACAACCTAAAAACCCCAAATCTGAAAGCTCCAACACAAAAACCCCAAATCTTAAAGCTCCAAAATATAAAATGGGGGGTTTAGGGTTGTAACAAACACTGAACAAAGTTAAAGAAACCAAACAACAGTAAAAGAGGTCATCAGAGAGCAAACTACATCCCACAAACCCCAAATCTGAAAGCTCCAAAATATGAAATGGGGGATTAGGGTTTATAACAAACATTGAACAAAGTTAAAGAAACCAGACAACAGTAAAAGAGGTCATCGGAGAGCAAGAGAGAGACGCCATGGACGCCGGCTACGGTAAAACACGACCACCGGTCAGGATCCTCTCTCTCTCTTCCCCTATCTCTCTGCGAGGTTATCCAAGAGAAACAGAGAACCTGCGAGCAACGACCATCTAGCAGAAGCACAACAACGACGATGTCCGACAACGACAACCAAGCTGGCATCGCCGGAAACGGCAAGCCAAGCGATCATCGTAGGCGAGACCCCAAAACGGGAACGCAACCGGCCATCGCCTGCCGTCACCGAGAAACAGCAAACGAAGCACAAGCGAGACATCAACCCGTCTTCGCAGGAAACGGGCCACAACCGGCCTTCGCCGGAACCGGGACACCTTCTCCGGGGGCAAGAGATGAGCAGCAGAAGAAGGGAAAAGCCAACGAATGTGGCTTTAAACACACACACACACACGTGAAAGTCACGTGCCAAAACACCAATACCCACCGACCAGTGTCTTTAATAAGAATAGTAATACCTATACATTACCTTCGCGGTATGGTTATGTGTTAGATATATGTTTACGCGATTCATATGTTTTAACAAATCAAGGACAATCCAAATTGCTCTAGAATGAATACATTTAAAAAGTTTGATATTTTAGAAAAAAAATATTATTTTATAAAAATTTGTTTATTTAAAATTGACATTTATAAGAAGGCCCATTCTTTTGTTTATTAAAAAATTATTTTTAATCTCAAAATAATTAAATAATATATTACTAGTTAATTTAATTGTTTAGTAGGAGAGAAAAGAAAATTAGAATTAAAAGGTTTAGAATTATGACAAATGTCCATCCAAAACCTTCTTTAATATATTAGATAGATAACAATCTATTTTGAAAAGTCATAAATACCTATTAAAGTGATTATTTTTGGTTATTTTCTACATCACATATCTATAAGGAAAATACTACAATAGATTAAAAATGTTGGATTATGTTGTGAACATTAGTGAATAGAATAACTCGATGAGAATAAAAACAATATCTAAACACAAGGAGAGAATGTAAGACACTATTGACATCCTATGACTAGGTTTGGAAGGCATTTCAAGCTAATATGCTATCCACATATGATGAAGTAGTAAAAGGGAGTCTTGTAATCCTTAAAGATGCATATCTAAATTCATTAGAAACAACAAAAAGACTTGATCTTTTTTAACTAAGCAATAAAGGCATATTCCCATCATTTCTGGTTGGGTGCTTGCGGATATGAATTTGATGTAGAATTATCTTCAAATTTGAGTTTAAATATTTATTTATTTAATTTGTTAGATTTAATATAAATATCAGGGCTTGGTACACTATATTATTAGTTTTATTGCTTGATTTTGAATCAAAGAATATTTGTTCTTGAACCGTTTTCGGTTCTTTTAAGAGTTTGATTAACTATTGTTTTTGAGCTAATTGATTGTTTCTAGTTCTGCATCAGAAATAGCACTGTTAAAGTCATGCTTTGATCTTATAATAAGTTAATAGTGTACTAGGAGGCTACTGAAAGATTCACGTGTACTTGAAGCCTACAATCTAATCGTCTTCTTTATCAAACTGCTAAAACTCAGCTTTTAAATCAAAACCATCCAATCAGAAAATATAACATGTATTTGGACCATTTTCTCTCCCATACTGATAAAACCTAGCTAGCCTTCAATTCATCAGACCAAAAAAAATTTGTCACGTGAGTAACAAATTTAACACATTCCTATTCATAAATCAATGAAATCCAAGAAGGCAAGAACAAATATACAAAAAACATACGAGTTCTTAATAAATAATGATATAATTAAATTCTAAAAACACAAATTGACGTGATATAATATATATATCAAAAGAAAGTTCCTAAAAACAGAAAAATAACCAACGAAAAACCGTTTGTTGGTTTATGACAACCGCCATAGGTATGATTTAAGGTCCAAATCATTACACGAAGAAAGTGAGAGATTTGTTGTATGGTGACGAGGGTTGGCAGGATCTCCTTGCATATTTTGGTAAACAAAAAACCTCTATCTTTCTCTCTAGATTCTGCCATTAATGTCAATCATCAAAAATTAAGTGCATACATGTTGCAGGTTATATCGATCAATCAAGATACTAATCATAATTACTAGTGGATTAAGGATATATATACACACATATATAAATAAGAATGGAAGGAGTAATGGGATTATTGAAGTTGCGAGTGAAGAAAGGGATCAATCTGGCTGTTCGTGACACCAAAACCAGCGATCCTTATCTTGTTGCAACCCTAGATACCCAGGTTCATCCCTCGATCGTTTCTTCATGTTACGATCTGATCATATGCCCCGTTGTTACGCGCTTTTACAATCTGTTTGTGATCATATAGAATAATGAAAACTGCGTATTAATTGTTTACTGCAACACCAACTTTGGTTCCCAAGATTCATGTAATCCAATGGCACATCCAAGGGCACAAGCATGATAATGTTACATGTCATCCTAATTAATAGTGTTTGATCATTTGTGATGTAAATGGTGTTGGGAAATAATGTGTTTGTTGCAAATCAGTGAAACATGATTGATGAACGTTGATCTTGTTATAGAATTTGTGAAAAAAGCCTTACATAAAGACACTTAATTGTCACAAAAATGTAACCTTTATGTTTTATACTTTGTTCGACAAGTTATAATCTAGTGCAACCATTATGTGATTATGTTTGACATCATGTAGGGTTTTGTTTAAAGAATCCATCACATATATATCTTTTTGATTAAAAATATTTAGTGTTGATCTTGTGTCAGAAAATAAAGACAAAGGTTATCAAAGGGAACTGCAATCCTGTGTGGAATGATGAATTGACTCTTACCATGAGAGACCCCAAAGCTCCAATACATATAGTAAGTACTCACATTTCAATAATATGCATCCAAATTGTAATCATATGATATATATCACAAGTTTTAGTTATAGAGGAATGATACTTCTGTGTGTTTTATAAAACAAGCAAAACTTGATTTTAATGATATATGACCTATTGGTCGTTAAGAATTCATCTCACTTGCTTAATCATCATGAATTTACACTCGATCTCACTTATATTCATTTTTATGAATGAATTTGTGAAAAATCAAGTGTAAATATATAACGATTATGCAAGATTGCTTTAGAAACAAAAATAAAAGTTACAAGTCACGTTAGTCAAATTGTGATCGAGTATAAATTATTATAGACTAAAGACTTAATTAGTTTGGATTATTAAAGTCTAATTACATGAGACAATGATCAAACATGACTATACATAGGTACAAAATCTTAACTCTAACACATAATCATACTTAACCCCTTACAATATTTATTTGTACAAAACACTCTAGTCTAGCACAAAACTTAATTTTTATTCACTAAAACGGAACTTTTAACTATTGTATCTCAGGCGGTGTACGATAAAGACAGGTTTAGTAACGATGACAGCATGGGCGTGGCGGAAATAGACGTAAAGCCATACATAGAATGCCTTAGGATGGGCTTGAGCCTGAACAACATCCGCAATGGTACTACACTCGAACTTGTTCAACCCGGAAAGCACAACTACTTAGCCGACGAGAGCTCAATCACTTGGGAAAACGGAAGAGTTGTTCAAGACATGGTCCTTAGATTGCGTGATGTTGAATGCGGTGAAGTTGTCATTCAGATAGAGATGGTTCCTCTTCCTGGTCGTAAACTTAATGTCTAGATGACTTATGGTTGCATGGATTTAATTCTCTTTTCTTTGGTGACTAATGTGTGTATGATATAATGTAGAATTTAGCATCATAGATGTACAAGATTATAGTGTGGTTTAATGTACTTAGGATGCTATGTTTTAATTAAATTGTAGGCTTTGTATGAGCAATTTGAGCAAACATATAATTGTGTACAAAAGACTCAGTGTGTTTGAAATTAGAGTTTTGTGTACGAAATTGGATGAGAACTTGTACCCGTGAACAAAGCTAGAAGAAATTTACAGGTACTTGATAAATTATATACCTGTGTTTAGTGGCGGAACCAAGAATTATTTTTTAGAGGGTCACTATATTTTGATGACTAGATTTCTAACAAAGCAACTCAAATTTGTTGGGTCGTCGGATCGGATCCGGTTGGGTCGTAAAAGGACATCATTAAATAACACTAAAATGTCAAAAGAAATTAATGAAAACTTACATACCTTATCAGATAATAAGAATTGAAACTCTGTAGTTTCCTCTAATTGAGAAATCTCATTTTCAATGGTAAGTAAGGATGTCTGGCTAACGGATAAACCACACACGCGTGCATCAAAGGGATAACCAATGAACCAAGAAGAAGATATTGTTTGTAGTTTGAACTAAATAATACTAAATGTCACTTTCAGAAAAACTATGAGTTCACCTGAAATTTCGATATTACACGATCCACTACTAGCTTAAAAATCAATGTGGTCACTTGACATCATTCCCTACAGCATGGTTCTGCCCCTTCCCGTGTTTTACTCCAACACTCGTAATCACATTAGATTAACATGCATTTTATTTAATGAAATTAATCTTGTTTTATTCAAACCTAGCCTTTTCTTATAAGAAAGGAATACATAATTTATGATTGTTCAATCATATCATGTTGTTGGTAAGAAGTCATCAATGCCCCTAGGCCCTAGCTGACCAAAGGTGTAGGTATTAATTTATGTTGCATGATTGTAGGGCAATCCGAATACCTTTTTAATAAATCATTGTTATGCAAGTCTAGTGTTCTGCTAGAGTGCTGAACAACGACTTAACATTACTTAACAACCTTTGTAAGATCTTCCTTATAGGAGAGGGAGAGACAGGTAGAGAGAGACAGGTAGAGACTATGGGAGAGGGAGAGACAGGTAGAGAGAGAGTGTCTGTGAGAGAGAGAGGTAGAGACTATGGGAGAGGGATCGGAAAGACTGGTTTTGAGTCTAGGAATATTGCCGGAGATCACCGTAAACCCGTTAGGAATCGCCAAGAGGATGGAAAGGAAAACAACAATCAATACCAGAACGAGGAGAGTGACTGGAAGAAGGTATCTTACAAGAAGAAGCATCAAAAGAAAGTCTGGCCAATTGATAGCCACAAGCTAACATCCTTCTTCATTTCAAACATTCCAGAAGATTGGTCCAACAGAGATCTGTGGTCCATATTCAAACCGTTCAGGAGACTAATCGACGCCTTTATCATAAAATATGTGCTTTGGTTTCGCCAGGTTCGCCGATGTTGATGATCCGGTTGGCTTTGAATCCAAGATGGAGAAGGTTCGGTGGAAAGACACGGTTCTGGGGGTTAATCTCGCAAAGTACGACATGAATAACAAACCTTTTCATTATCATGGTTTTACTAAACCAAGATATCGGGTGCAGAAGAAGAACCAGGAAGAGGAAAGATGCAATGACTTATCCCACAGCTATCATGCAACAACAAACCCGTACTGTGCTCATCTACAAGATATTTTAAGGATATCCTAACCGGAACTAGTTCTGGGGAGGACGTGGAAGAATTGAAAATGAACCTTGTGCCAGGGGAGCTGAACTTGAGGTGGAATGGCATGGTCGTATGGGGGAGGGCTACTGACCTTAAGACTCTTTGCAATATTGACTTACTCATCAAGAATAAAGATATCTTGGTTCTGGACATTAGATACTTGGGTGGTTTGAATGTAATTCTGTATTTTGGTGCTAGTGCAATTGCTACACAGTTCCTTAATAACCACAAACCAGCATGGGAGAAATGGTTCTCCTCTTGCCAGATTTGGAATGGGATACATGTTCCATATGAAAGGATTTCATGGTTGGAAATACATGGGATTCCTGGTGACTATTGGAACAATAACAATTTTAAGTCCATCGCGAGCAGATTCGGGGAGGTGGTTTGGTTACCCGAGGATAACATTTCTAACGTTGCTATGACAACGGCCAGGGTGGCGATTACAACAAGCCTCGGGGAAAATTTCAATAAGAAATGCGTCATCAATTATCAAGATAATAGAATACCAATTTGGATATCAGAATCATTAAGATCTTGGGAGCCTGATTTTGTTCAAAGAATGAAGGGCATGAATGGATTGATATCATCAAAAACACAAGAGGAGTGCAACCAGAATCATCAATCTCCGATGTCGGAGTCTAATCCGAAATCTCCGGCATCGGAAACTAACCGGATGGAAGATCAACAGGCGTCAATGGATCAGTGTCAGGGGAATGAAAGATCGGTGTGTATGGATCATGGGACTGTGCACCTGGTTGACGGTGTGCATGGGGACTCACAAAAGACGGATCGGATTTCAAAGTCGGCTGACTCAAGAGAAACCACCCCAATTGTTATGGAACACGCCACCTCTGGAACTAATATTGGGCCAAGCCCAAACTTGGGTAATAACTTTGAAGATGCAGATGGGCCTCTTCAAAATTCAATGGAGACCCAAAAAAGCCCAAACTTGGATAAGTGTTTTAATGACGATATAAACAAGGATTCCGACACACACAACAGTAGCTCACCAATTGTCAAGCAAAAGTCTCCATTGTCGGCGCTTATTAGGAACCTGCAAGATGAATTCGTGGCACCTGATTTGAATAAAGATCCAGTGGAGGACTGGGGCAGAATCAATGAAATCAGGGATATTGTGGGGAGGAAGAGTATAAGTCGGTTCATTGAAGAAATATATATCCAATTGGGCTCCACTGCTGCAGAAGTATGGAAAAGAAGGACAAGTTTCAACCAAGGTGATCAATATGGAATAGATATGGCTTCAGTGGCTCCCGATCCTCAGGCTGAACAAGAAACTCAACTAATTATTGCAGTCGGCAACATGGTTGGATTCCAAATGGAAGGTTATGAGCAGGAGGTAAGGGATAGGGTAAAAGGTATGGGCATCTCTAAAAATCAACCTTAATGAATATATTATCAATAAATATTAGGGTATTGGGGACTCGGGTAAATCTCAATGGATTAGGAACTTGAAAAAAGAAAAGAACATTTGTTGCTTGCTAATTCAAGAGACACAATTATCGGACTCGTCAAAAATTAAATTGAATGATATATGGGGTAAAGGCAGTATAGAGCATAAAGTTGTTGATGCTGTTGGCAGATCAGGGGTCTAATATCAATTTGGGACCCATATGTATTTAGGATGGAATGGACCAAACAAAACAATAATTATTTATGTATTGTTGGTACAATTAAAGGAGTGCATCGTAAGTTTGGTATTATAATATATATGCTCCTCAATCAATTAGTGATAAGAAATAGCTTTGGAAGGAATTGTTAGAGATAAAGGCATCTTTTGATGGGCTTCTGATCGTTGCGGGAGATTTCAACGAGGTTAGATGCCCAGAAGAACGGATCAACTCTAGATTTGTGTGTACTCAGCAAGAATATTTAACGAATTTATATACAATGCGGAGTTGGAAGAATTACAATCTGGAGGTGGGAGATTCACATATATGTCCGCTTCAGGAGATAAACTAAGTAAAATTGATAGATTCTTAATGAACAAAGAAGTGTTGGAGACTTGGCCGGAGGCACACGTTACTGTCTTGCCCAGAAACAAATCGGATCATTCACCAATTCTACTTGAAGTCAATAGTGGGGATTACGGGCCTATCCCTTTTCGTTTTTTCAACTCATGGCTTGAAGATCCAGAGCTTGAAAGAAGGATTGTTGAATCTGTTGCTAATAATAATGATTGCTTTGTGGGTCCTCTAGACAAAAGATTGGCAAACAAAATGAAGAAATTCAAAGAGGTGATTAAAGGATGGCGGAAGGAAGTTAAGGATAAGTCCTATAATGAAATCAACAGATGGAAGGAGAAAGTCGAAAGTTTGGAGAGGAAAGCAGAAATATTCCCGCTGTCAGAATCGGAGCTTCTTGAACGACTTGATCTTAAAAGGATGATTGAATCGGAGGAATTGCGAAGAAAACAAGACATGAAACAAAGAGAAAAGATTAAGTGGAGTATTGAGGGGGACGAAAACACGTCATTCTTTCACGGAATTATAAAATCTCATGCTGTAAATAATAGGATAAATGGCATTATGGATCATGGCAATTGGATTACGGAACCTCCAAAAGTTAAACAAATCATTCATGAATTCTTTGAGGATAAGTTCAAGGAACCTTTATTGAGAAGACCAACACTCAAATCAAATAAATTCAAGAAGATAAGTCCAGATATAGCGAACGATCTTATCAAAGCTTTCACTATGGAAGAAGTACAAACAGCGGTTTGGAGTTGCGGAAATGATAAGTCTTCGGGCCCTGACGGTTTCACGTTTCAATTTATTAAAAAGTTCTGGCTGATCCTAAAGAGGATTTTTTGGAGGTTGCGTGTTATTTCTATAGGGAGGAGAGGTTAAATCGAGGCTGTAATTGTGCTTTTGTTATTTTAATTCCGAAAGTCAGAGACCCACAAACTATTTCTGACTTCAGACCAATCAGTCTCATTGGTAGTTTGTACAAGCTGATCGCTAAAATGCTGTCAAACAGGTTAAAAATAGTGATGGACGATCTCATTAGTCCGTGTCAATCTGCATTTATTGAAGGAAGAAACATTCTTGACGGGCCGCTTATTGTTAGCGAAATATTATCCTCGGTGAAAAAAGAGAAGAAGGAAACCATGCTCATAAAGATAGATTTCAACAAGGCTTATGATACGCTGAATTGGGAATTTTTAGACATGGTTCTTGAACAAATGAATTTTTCGGGGAAATGGAGAAGGTGGATACACGAGTGTCTCGTTTCGTCAAGATCTTCGATTTTGGTGAATGGTTCGCCGACTAAGGAATTTGAGCATGGTAGGGGGTGAGACAAGGCGACCCACTTTCTCCGTTTTTATTTATATTGGCACTTGAGGCTTTAAATATAACCATATTGGAGGCAAAAGAAAAAGGTCTGATTCAAGGCTTACAACTTTCACACGGGGGGCCAAATATATCCAACTTGTTTTTCGCGGATGACGTCCTAATAATAAATCAATGGGCACTCGAGGATTTGAGAAATTTTAGAAGAATTCTTGTATGCTTTGAAATGGCCTAGGGCTTGGCAGTAAATATAAACAAGACATCCTGCATTGGCATCAATATTGGAAGTAGTGATATGAAAAATGTTGTGCAGTGTACGGGATTTAAGGAGGAAAAGTTGTCATTTACATACTTAGGATTACCTATTAGTTTGAATATGAACAAGAAGAGATCATGGGATAAGGTGATCCAATGTTTGAGTCAAAACTTTCTATGTGGAAAGCCAAAACTCTATCATTTGGAGGCCGAATCACATTAATTAAATTGGTTCTATCCTCTCTTCCGCTATACTACTTCTCAATGTTTAGGGCTCCGAAGGAAATTATTGACAAACTTGAGAGTATGAGATGCAACTTTTTATGGGGTGGGGATATGAGGAACAAAAAAATCAAATGGATTTCTTGGGAAAGAATAACCACAGATAAGAATTCCGGTGGTCTTGGCATTAGCAAACTTCATGATGTGAATAATGCTCTGCTTGGCAAATGGTGGTGGTGCTTCAAAATGAGGGCAATTCCTTTGGGTTAAGGCGATCACGGCAATACACAAGAGACGAAATTCTCGGTCTTTCCTTTCCTATTTATATAGGGTGGAGAGTGATAAATGGTGCACGGTAAGCGAAAGACTCAAGCAGGAGGATGATGGTTCATGGGTGATTAGATGGAGATGGACAAATGTGATCAATCATCAACAGGAGCAGATGCAGGAGTAAATTCAAAGGCTGAATGATGTTCTGCAAGATTACAAATGTTCAAATGGCTCTGACCAATGGATGTGGAATGAGGATAATAGGGTTAATTTCAGGTCTATGCAAATCAGGAAGGCCATTCAACAAGCTAGAGACGTGTTTTTCGATTGAAAATGTATTTGGAACAACTGGGTGCCGATCAAGATAAATTTCTTCGCTTGGAGGGCTAGACTGAATAGACTTCTAACAAAGGATCAATTTGTAAAAAGAGGGGTGGGGTTACAGAACCAAATATGTGGGATGTGCAATACCAGTCAAGAGGAGGTGAATCATTTACTTTTCCGGTGCGACTTTGCTAAAAATATGTGGACAAACATTCCAAGATGGTGCAAAATTCCACTTGCATTCACTACCTTGATGCAGTGGGATGATATTAATATATTGCTGCAGCAAATTAATGGGAAGCGGATGAAATTATTCAAGGGATATTCTACATAACCATTTGGAGCATATGGAAAGTGAGGAATGGAAGACAATTTAATAACTTGGAGTTATCGATCAACAACACGATTCAACAGATCAAGATCTTTGGATTTTTATGGATTACAAATAGGTCTAAGCAGATTCAAGTAGATTGGGATAATTGGGTTAGATTTTCGATTATGTAATTGTTGTTTCTTTTTTCGTTGTTCTCTCCTAGCCTCTGGCTAGTTTGCAATAATATTCCGCCGTTCAAAAAAAAAAACTTAACAACCTTTGTGCAGCCCAACCTCTGAGCCCAAGTCTAGTTAATTTAGCCCACTTATTTAAATTCACCAATATCAAGATTTTTAAGCATATAAAAATTCAACCAGATTTTCTATATATTTTCATGATTCGTTTAAATTTACAAATTCACTGATTTTCCTAAGGGGTTTCAACACCTATGAATTATATCTAGGTCAAAGTTATTTTACAATGTGTATTTTTTATACAAAGTGTGACAAAACACACTGAGGCCAAAAAAGTTACAAAAAATTATATCTCACGATATAAATCGAATTAAAAAGGTACTCCGTGGTCTTTATTCCTCTCGTTGTCATCTTTCAGAAAAAAATAAAAAAAATTCTTTATGTCTTTATATGACATAATGCCGTCATTGTGTCTTTTATAATGACACAATAACGTCCTTATGTCTTTCCTAATGACACAATGCCGTCATTGTGTCTTTTCATAAATGACACAATAAAAAAACGTTAATTTTTTTAATTTTTAATTTTTCGTTTATTTTTTTCTTAGTGAGGACGGCTAGGGGAACAAAATGTCGGAATTACTTTTTGAAATTCGATTTAAATTGTGAGATATAATTTTTTTATGATTTTTTTGACTCATTGTGTCTTCTCACACTTTGTAGCAAAAATACACTTTGTATTTGAATATATTTCTTATATCTATACTATAATATAGAAAACTTATCCTTTTTTATCTTTACACTTAAACCTCTAGGTATGTTTTGAAACGAACTAATCACAATGCTTTTTTTATTATTTTAAATTGACTATCTACTCGTTTTGTCCTTTTTCTTATTTTATACTTCAATCCTCAAGACGTGTCAAATTTACACTTAACCTCATGAATTTTAATAAAGTTACCATTTACGCATTCTTTTATTTTTCACAATGTTTTTGAGGATTCATTTTTTATAGTTTTTTTGTTACACTTTTTAATAAACGTTTCACATGTTAATTTTTAGATGGTTTGCTAGAATTAAGCCACTCATATTTTACAAGCCTCGCCACATAGAGCAAGCCACCACGCTTACTAGCATATGTAATTAATCATGGTCAATGAGTAGGACGATTTTTTCAGAGTTTTAAGTTTGACCACCAAAGTATCAATATTTACATATAAAAACCCATAAACAAACAAATAAACCCAATACATCCCACTCAAAGCAGGGTCTGGGGGTAGGTAGTGGCAAGTCTTTTCTCGATCTGGGTAGGAAGAGAGACCGCGTTGACCTAGCAAGGATCCGACATAAGACCCAATCGCATGTGATTCCCGTCTCTATACCATCATAGCCACCTGATCCCAGCCAGATCTGGAATCATCGACTTCACAGCTGGAGATACCACGTTAGAAAAAGGTCGGTCTCAGCCAGACTTACACCCTGACAATGGTGGTGAGCGAACTCCAAGTTGTTCAACATGTAGTAGGCAACATAGAAGAAGAAAAAAAAGACGAAGAATGTAAGGGTGGTGGTGATGGTGGAGGTGAAACTCTTAGAGAGAGAGAGAGAGAGCAGGGACGGAGCTTGAATATTTTTATAACGGGGCGAGGGCAAAATTAAATTTTTTAAGGGGGACGAACTCAAGTTTTTATAAAAATTTACACTACCGTGCCAAAAATTTACACTACCGGTCTAAAATTTAACACTACCGACGAAAAAAAGAGGGGGGGCGGCCCCCCGGCCCCATAAAACCTCCGCCACTGAGAGAGAGAGAGAGAAGAGAGAGAGAGGGAGAGAAGGAGAGAGAGGGAGAGAGGGAGAGAGGGAGGAGAGAGAGGGAGAGGGAGAGGGAAGAGGGAGAGGGAGAGAGAGAGAGAGAGATTGTGATTTTGAAAAGACGTGTGAGAAATCTGTACTTGTGAATTATTTTTTAAGGCTCCAGCTAATCAGACGCCCTGTCAGAGGTTAAATGTACGCCCTTTGACTTTTTTCATGGCCCGTAAGGTTTTCGAAATTTAATTTTCACACCTACATTTACTCACGGGCCGTGTAACACCTAACGACCCGTAAATGTCCACTCCCACGGCCCGTTAACAAGGTCCATAACGGCCTGTGAGTTCTCTCACGGGCCGTAGTAGTCCTTCTGAGAATTTACTTTCCTCGATTTGCGTGCACTTTTAAATTTTATAATTATATGACGTGACGTATTATTCCTTGATTCGATTTAAGATTCTATATAAAACGTTATATATATTACTTTTTATATACGGTTAGTGAGAAACAAAACAGTTGAAATGTCTTCTCGTAGAGGTAATAGAAGACGTCAAAATGAGTCCTCTTCAAACTCACGAGATATTGTGGAAAGTATTCCTGATCCAATAGATAACCATAATTGGCAGAACGGGAGGAACTGGTCTCAAAATGTTATTCACTTTATACGTAACGGTGATTCCCAAACATGTAGAGTGTATTACATGGGTAATTCCGATATTCAGTTACAATTTTGGCGTGAATTAATCGGAAACGTGTCTTTAGGTACAGAGGTATGATTTAAAGTTTTTTTGTATATTTTATTTTATTTTAAAATTCTAACAATTAAAAAAGTTGTTATTTTATAGCATGTTCGGGCGTGGACAAATAGACTCACAATATGGAGATACGAAGAAATACGTAGAACAGAAGAGTTGTCGGGTAGTGATCGTTGGACGATTCTCCCATTTAAGTGGTTTAACTTAATATACTCGGGGTCCGTTAATGGTAACGAATATGGCGACGGGAGTGACTGTCTATATCCCGTGTTATGAGAAGTTGATACGGTAATACTGTTTTCATGTTTTACAATAAAAATCATGAATTTATAACCGTGAATTAAATTGTTTTGTAGGTTTACGTACCAATGACTGATGATGAAGAAAATTGGTATCTTTTTAAGATTTCTATGGACTCACTACAAGTTCGTATATATTCTCCATACGAATGTCGACCAAATACGTGTGATGATTCATGGTGCATTCATCGTAATGCCCGAACGATTTTCGTACAATTTGAATCGTACTTTTTACATATTTTGTCACGTATACAATATTGGCAGCACTCCGGACAAGAACAAATCGAAGAACTGGTCGTATCCGGTGAAACCGTTTGGCCTCCTAACGCCGGTCATATTGGTCGAGATTCGGGAGTTGTAATTTGTATGTTATTGCGTAGGTTGGTTCAAAATAGATCTTTAGAGTGGCAAGAGGTTAGCTTACAGGATGCTTGCTTTAGATTCCGAATATTTATGGCAGACGAACTGTATTCTAGACGTATAATGTAGATCAGTAATTAAATATTTTATTAAAACATAAATGTTTATTAGTACACTTTATTAAAAACGATAAACCGTTATTATCACACAATAATAAAACACATAATTTTAATCTTCTTGATCTTTATAAAAGATCCAAGCCGCAAAATAGTTAAAAGAAATTCCAAAATGCTCCCGATATCTTTCTTGAGTTATTGTCATAATATCCGTATCATTCCATAACGTATTTCGATTGTTGTAAACGTCTTTGTAGAGCTGGTGAAATGTCGTGACCTTCCTTCTCAAGTCAAACCACTTGTTGCTAAGTTCACGAGTGGTGCGATATTCTTCACGTTCGAGAATTTGATGAAAACGAGTTGAAACCCGGTTCCAAAATATTGAATTTGGTTGGATAGTCCCTGAATTTTGATACAAGATCTTACAAAAATCGCCTCCTCTTCATCCGTCCATGGATTTTGATCCGGTGAATGGGACGAGGAACTTGATGTAAAACTTGTAGCACTCACGGTTTGGATATTGAGTAAATTTTTATGAATAGGTTGTGTGAAGTGGTGGAATTTATAGACCTAAAAAATAATGAAACGGCCCGTGAGGGACGTTACGGCCCGTATGTGGGCTACCAAACGGGCCGTGAAGTCGCAACGGTTGTTTTCTAAAAATTACCCACCTCACGGGCCATGAGGACACTCACGGCCCGTCTTTGCCATCAGTAACGGGCCGTGAGACCCTTCACGACCGTGAAGCCGTATTATATATACGACCTCACGGCCCATTTCTTCATTTACGCCCCCTAAACACACATTCGATTCACTCTGTCACGAGCTCCGAATTTTCATCACTTTCATACCGCCGACTCCTTACTACGGTACGTATTCAAATTCGTATTTTATTTTATATATTTATGGTTTAAATATGTTAAAATTTAATTTAAAAACGTAAATAATCTGAAAATTTTGGGGGTTACGGGCCGTGAGACTCTCTCACGGGCCGTAACCTTTTGAATTTTCAAAAGGTCAAGGGCCGTGACTGCAGTTCACGAGCCGTAACCCTTTGAACATTCAAAAGGTTACGGCCCGTGAGTGAGTCTCACGGCCCGTAACCCTTTTTTGTGTTTTTGAGATTTTCTAAATTTTTTTTGCAGATTATGCCGCCGCGCAAACGTTCACGTCCAGAGACCGAGCCTGAGGGTCAGGGTGACTTCCTGGACCCACATCCGCATCTTCGTTTTCCTCGAGAGACACAGCCACGGCTTAGGCTGTGGAAGCTGATTGGACGGCCCCTGAAGGGGACCCGCACCCTCGACTGGGACATGCTAGAGGAGGTTGGAGATATAGCACGTACCCAGGACATCGTTGGGCTCGAGGGAGAGACGCCTTGGAGGCGTATGTTTGATTTTGGATCTAGGAGGGGCTACAGGGAGCTCACGTTGGAGTTTTTGTCTACGTTTTTGTTCACTCCCGCGACAGAGGATGAGGACCCCCGCGAGCACCTAGCTGTTCGATTTATGCTGGCGAGCACTAGGTTTGAGTTCACCCTCGCTCAGTGGGCGGTGACTCTTGGGTTTTACACCCAGGAGGAGACGCAGGATCCTCGTTTTTATTCTGACGAGGTCCAGTCAGAGGCGGCTCCTCTGGTCGGATGGTGCCGACCATTTCCGACCAGCCATGGGAGGGCGCCATTAGGGCGATCTCCATTAGAGATCCGTTGCACCAGTACCTAGACCGGTGCATTGCCGGCACCATTGCAGGCAGAGACCAGAGTATGGAGCAGGTGTCGCTCCTTGATTTATTTTTTCTGAGGGCCTTGCTTTCACCTAGGCGGGTGAATCTTGCTCACTGCATGGCCGCCTATTTCTTCAGCGTCATTCAGGGCAAGGTAAAAAAATATTTATATTAATTCTTAATAAATAAGTATTATCTATTATGCGACTCATAATTATGCCTCTTATTTGATTGTTTTGCAGATGGATAGCCCGATTGTTTGCGGCTCTTACATCACCGTCATTGCCTCGTGCTTAGGGTTGTTTACGGACGCCCTAATTGCGAGGCAGACGACGGACACGCCGCCTCGGATTTTGAGTCGACAGACCGTCATGGCCATGGGGATCGCCGCCAAATTTGGCGACGACCTCCGATGGTCCACTGATGGTGGTCGGACCATCTGGCCGCCGGTGGCGGACGTTGGTGAGGAGGAGGAGTAGCCGGCGCCGCAGCAGCAGCCGCAGGCCCAGCCACACGCCAGAGCACCCGTCCCACCGCCAGTACCGCCTGTTCTTAGGACCATCATTCGGCAGATTTCGCCGACGGGGGAGTTTATGGCGGAGTCACTACATTTGGCGCGCCAGTCCCACGCCTTGCTGGTATGGATGGCGGATGCGTACAACATTTTTGCTGCTAGCCAGGGTATCGACCTCCCCCCTCGGCCGGAGTTGCCTCCGTTTGTCAGACGACCTGCGGGTGATGACGAGGAGGCTGCTGGTGGTGATGAGGAGGATGCTGGTGGTGGTGATGCTGGTGGTGGTCATGACGCATAGATAGTAGGCTTTTATTGTTTTATTTACCTTTCATGTAAAAAATTAAAAAATTTTGTTGATATATTATGACTTATTTTGGATGACGTTTAAATGTTTAATTATATGTTTACAATTCAACAACAATATTAACTAAATAAATAATTGATTATATATTTACAATTCAACAAACGGTTTAGGGTGCAACTTACAAGCAAACGGTTTAGGGTGCAACTTGCAAATATTACCTCTCAACAAATATTATGCATCTCATATCATTAACATTCCTACACACCTTTTATGCTAACCAAATGCCCAGCTCATATAAACAAAATTCAAAGGTTGAAGAAAAATTTGATAATCTTCTTATTGCATTTTTCTTTGGAAAACGAAAGAATTGATTACATGTTTACAATTCAACAACAATAAAGAATTGAATAAATAATAGATTACATGTTTACAATTCAAAAAAATTAAAGAATTGATAAATGTGTAAATTATACTAAATCTATACGTTCAACCGGGTCTACGGGCCTTAGTTCGAGATATTTTTGAATTCGACTTCCGTATATAACCTCCCAATCACTAGCGTTTTCTGTTTTGTACAAATACCAATATTTGCTCGGAACAGGCATTGGATAGTCACCCACTAATCGAATTCTAAAGAAATGGCTATCTTGAACATAAGCAATTGAAATTATATGATGTTCACTGATATCACGAGGAGATAACCAGAACGGGAAAAAAGTAGCGGAGTTGCCGATAGATATAAAATTATAACCACTCGAAATCTGTTAGCAATAAGGATTGTAGCAGGTGGCACTGTCATCCAATTTTTGTGGGGAGCTGCACCTAAGCCGTTCCAGTTTAATGATTCCCTTATTTCGTTTATGTCAGGAAACATCACAGCGAACCTATGTCTGTTTTCATCCAACTCAGCTATAAGTTCCGTACGAATAAAACGCCAATGATTTTCACCATATCCCAGTGCGAGTGCTATAGCACGAAAACCACAATTGCCGTCGGCTAAAACATCATCCGCACCTGAAATATACGGAAAAAGAATGATGGAATCCAGCGGTTAAACCGAAAAAAATTGTTTTTATCTTCGTCGCCCGGGATATATGAAAACTTGGAACTCTGTTGAGATAATCCATCTTTGGCTCTTGATTTCGAAGACATGGATTGACTGCGCTGCAAAGACCCTTGTTTTGACTTCACTACCGAACTTGAATATGTTGGCGGACCTTCAAAATTTTCTCTAGGTTGAACATATGAACTATGTCTGGGGGGTCTAATATTGTTTCTTTTTGCTTATCTTTTTTTGGACGACCCCGTGTATGTGTTTGGACTTTAGGAGGTTTTTTATCAGTTTTTAAAGGATTAATGAAAGATTTGAAAATATTAATCAAAGATTTTTTCACATTTTCAGGTTGGACAAGTAAATGTTTTGTAACCATCTCCATCTCTTTATGTACATCTACTTGAACCTCCCGTACAATATACGCGGGTGAAAAATCTAGCTTCCTCCAAAAAACATCAATGACATCGAGCGGGATACATTGACCTATAAAATAATATATTAAATTAAATATAATAAAACTTTTCATGAAAAAATAAAAAACGTAAAAGAACATTCACCTGTTTGAAAATAATTGTTTAATTTACAAGCACACGGAAGACCACAGCTGGTAAAAAGATGGCAGCCACATGATTCTTTGGATATAATTAGATGATTTATCCTATTAATCTCACCAACTAACATATCCAAAGCCGCAATAGAAACGTTACCTCGCAGCAATTTAAGCACTTCATGATTATGCTGCACCATAAGCATGATTTTGCTTTTGGTAAAACTTTATTTTATAGCAATTTCCTGGGTAACTAAGATATTATTAATAAAAGGAATAAATCTATCCAGGGTGCTATTGGTTGCTTTCAGGTAACTTTTCAACAACGAATGTTGGCTCTCAACTCGGTTCGTTGTGTGCTGACTGAAGTTATAACTTTTATTTATCCACGCCGACACAAATCTCTCTTTGTAGGGGTCCAACCAGTTATTTTTGAGGTACATCAACACTCCTATTTAAAAAAAATGTACTTATTTTTATGTAAATATACATATATTTTTAAGAATAACACTAGAAAACTTACTTGAATGTTTGGACACCAATCTGCGATAAAGCCGGTCGTAATTATAAGCGTATATGTCCGTCGTTGCAGAGTTAATAAGTACCGACCACACATGCTCAAAAGCACCCCACTCTTCATTTGAAAAACTCGCCTTGAAATGTTTAGGAATATTTTCCGAAATATGCCATCTGCAAAGTAATCGAACAGCACTCGGAAAAACTTCTTCTGACGCATTCATCAGAGCGAGGTCTCGGTCGGTTAGTATAACACGAGGCTCCATACACTTTTCTTCCAGCGTTGCTTTTAGTTGCTCTAACACCCATCTGAAGTTGGCTTCACGCTCATAATCAATGAATGCGTGAGCAACAGAAAAAGATTTCAGGGTGGATGTCACACCAACCATTTGAACAAATGACATTTTATACAAGTTAGTTTTGTATGTTGTATCAATCATCAGCACGTGTGGGTACGCACGCCATAATGTGTGAGATGTGGGATGTATAAAAAAAACCCCGTTGACGGTATTTGTCGGTTCATCTATGTGAAGGGTGTAAATATATTGATGTTGTTGTAGTATAGAAAAAAAACCAGTATTGAGGTTTCACCAATTCTGGTGGACTTTTTAATTTTTGCCCGAGCGTTATATATGGTTCGTAACACAGACACGTTATTGGGATTTTGTTCCCTCAACGTGCCTAGAATGTTTCGAGGGTCAATATTTTGCTCGGTCAGATTCTTTACCGTAGAAAGCCCATTTTCGGTGAGCCTCATTGCGTATGCATGTCCTTCCAGGTGTTCAGCAGGTTCATGGTTATGAGTATCATCCACAACAACTATAATCCACCCATCTCTCTTTATCTGATACTTACCCTGCAATTCAAATTGACAGTTTGTTTTTTTCATGTCACTTTTTCTTAGAGTGGATGCTCCCTTATATACACCACCCCGATCACATTTCAACCAAATTTTAACCGCCACACCATTCGAATTTTTTTTTGAACGTTTGGTGACGATAACAAACCCATTTTCTCGACCCACGTTAGTTGCCCAATCAACTAATTCTTCACGAGATGAGAAAACCTAATCAATTTAATATTTTTAGTTAGTTATTACTAAATGAAAGTAAAATGAAAGTAAAATTAAATATGATATATCTTACTACCTGATTCGTGTCGTATAAAACTCTTTTACTGGAACCAGAACCGTCATTATCACCGCTGCTATCGCCACCGTTATCACCCCGTCATCGCCGCCGTCATTCCCGCCGTAATTGGACGCGAACTGTCCTAAATAGTTTGAAGCAGCCTCATCGTAATAACCGTAACCCTCCTCAGGGTAATAGTTAGATTCCGAACCGAATAAATAGTTGCTATCCCAGAAAGACATCGTAACGTTAAATATTAACGTTTATATAGTAGTTGAAATGGAATATTACGTTTATATAGTAGTTGAAATAAAATAAATTTATATCGTAGAAATTTGAATTATAAAATGAATTTATAAACTAACGTTCATATAGTAGTTGAAATGGAATATTGCATCTCGTCACATAATTAACACGAATATCGAGAAATATTACGTCATATCAAATAATGTAATAAATACAAAATTACACGACTATCGAGGAATATTACGTCATATCAAATAACGTAATAAATACAAAATTACACGAAAAACGAGAAATAATATATCTCGTCAAATTATTAAAGGTGAAAGTAGGACCCGTAAAGCAGTTCACGTCCCGTAAGGGGAACCCCAAACGGGCCGTGAAAACCTTAACGGGCCGTTAAAAAACTTGATCGTGAACACCTTCACGGGCCGTTAAGTTTTTGAATGACTAATTTGACTACCCGACAGTCAATACGGCCAGTGAAGGGACTTACGGCCCGTAAGCAGGACGTTCAAATAGCGGGCAGGGCGTCTCTTTAGTAGGCCCCCGACGAAAAAAAGAGGGGGGGCGGCCCCCCCGGCCCCTTAAAACCTCCGCCACTAAGAGAGAGAGAGAGAGAGAGAGAGGGAGAGGGAGAAGGGGAGAGGGGGAGAGGGGGAGAGGGGGAGAGGGGGAGAGGGGGAGAGGGGGAGAGAGGGAGAGAGAGAGAGAGGGAGAGAGAGAGATTGTGATTTTGAAAAGACGTGTGAGAAAATCTGTACTTGTGAATTATTTTTTAAAAAATAAATTACTATTTTGGTCCATATTCTTTAGCCAATTTAATTTTGTCAATTCAAAAAGAAATTTTTTGATATGTTAGAAACTAATGTTGCGCTAGTCTGTTAAATGATGTAAGAGTATTTTAGTTCATGCCATAAGGCCTATTTATGTAAATTACAAATTTTTTGTATTATTTAAAGGCTATCATCAAATTAACAAAAATAACCCTTAATTAACCCCATTCTTCCTACTCTAAATGACTTTTTTATTTGAGTATTTTAAAAAAATGTTTTTATTTTTATTATTTATAAGTCTTTTTTTTGTTATCTTATTTTATTTTTTTCGTATACAAATAAATATATTTCTTTCTTATAAGCTTTTGTTTTTTATAAACGTCATATTTATATCATATACCTATTCAAACTTTTAAAAAAAATTGCCTTTTTATAATCTTCTGTTTCTTCAAATCGTTCGTTTATTTAAAAGCGTTCGCTAGTTCAAAGTTCTTTCATTTTTAAAAATTTTGTTTATTAAAAATCCTTTGTTTTTTAAAATCATTCTTTGTATAACTTCTTTTTTAAACCTTTCATTTTTTATAAACGCCATTATTAAATTGTTGATTTTTAAAACCATTCATTTGATCAAAATCGTTTGTTTTTTTTAACTTTTATTATAGCGGCTAAAAGTAAATTACTTTATATAATATATATTGCGACGATGATATTTTTAGTTATTATTTTTACAGTGCCTATGTTTCTAACTTGTGTAAATTATTAACATTTTATCAACATGGTGAGTTTTTTTTCTTGAAACACAAATGAAATGTTTTAAAAAGTTATAAAAAATTCAACGGTTCTAATAATAACGGTTTAAAAACAAATAATTAAAAAAAATAAAGGATATTGAACAATTTTAAGAAAGATTTTAATAAGAATGATTATAAAAAAAAATGATTTTAATAAGAATTTTTTACTAAGAACAGTTTTGAAAGTTGAAGAATTTTAAAATGATGTTTATAAAAAATGAAAGATATATAAAAAAAGAAGTTAAAAAATGAATGGTTTTATGAAGCAAACTACTTTAATACACAATAGGTTTAAAAAAAGAATGACTATTGAACAAACGAACAACTTTAAACAATCGAATGATTTAAAGAACCGAATGGTTATAAAAAAGACGAACTATTTTAAGAAAAGAGTTAGAAAAATGAGTGACTTAATACCAAAAATAAAACAAAATATAAAAATAAAAATAAAACTAAAAATATTTTTAAAATTATAAGAAAATCTCATTTAATAGAGAAAGAACAAGAATAAGGTTGGGGGTTGGTTTTGTTAATTTAAGTAATTACATAATGAGCCCTTAAATATTAAAAAAAAATTAATAATTTACATAAATAGCCCCTGAGGTGTAAAAGCACAACAATACCCTTATACTTAACAAAGATAACTATTAGAGTTAGTGTTAGGAGGTTAAATCCTCTTAAGGTTTAATATATCAAAATATTCATTTTTAAATTAAAATGGTTAAACTAGCTAAACCATATGAGCCAAAATAGTAGTTCACTCTTTTTTTAAATGAAAGGGGTATTTAGATTTATTTTAACGACAAAATTATATTATAGTTTTTTTTTAAAAAACATCAGGAAGAAACTAGATGACATAGCAAACAAACTCCAAGTGAAACATGATCTACAATTTACTTTTTAGATCATCAAGATCAACTTTTAGCATTAATTTAACTATTTATTTCTTGTTTTAATTCAAAACTAAATCAAAGAATATCTATATGAAATCTACATTTTACAATGTAGGTCTTAGCTACTAATTACATGTATTAGTAGGATATGATTATTAAAAAATTATTTAATTTAAAAAACTAAGAGCGATTCTGATATGGACATGTGTATTTTTTGTTTTTAAAAGGGAAAACATTTTACTTATTATGTCAATTAAAGCAGTTTATTATGTATAATACTTAAGTCATTATCAAGTCTTTGTGTCAAATATTTTTTTATCATATTATATGTATTTATCATTGTATTTTACGTTTTAAATTATCTCATATTAATGTTGTTATTATTTTTATATCTTATATAAATTGTTGTTATTTTATCATTATGTTTTATATTTTAGAACAAAAAAAATAAATTTATTTTACCAATATATTTTTTAAAACTTATAGTGTTTAAGAAAAAAATAATTACAATAAAAAACATAATGAGACATGTATTATTGTGATTTACGTTTATATTATTTTATGTTATTTTGTTATTCTATTTAATTACTTGCTTAATTAGTTAATTTATTATTATATTTTACATATTAGAGTTACACAATAATGTTATATTACCAAACATTTAAAATAAAAAATAATAGTATTTAGAAAAACACAGTAACAAATAAAAAGATATAATAAACTGTACTAAATACATAATGATAACACAAAAGTCATATGAGCTAAAAAGCGTGATTTAAAGATAAAAAATGTTCATTTTAATTGTGTTATTTTTATAAAAAATATAACTTTATATATAAAATTTATGAATGTTTAAAAAAGTAGAGGGACTTTTAAAAAATCAGTATAAGTAGTCATGTCTAAAATACATCTCTAATAAACATCTTTTTTAAAATTTGATATCAACAATTGATTAAAAAGATTGATGGTTGAGATTGCTTATTACGCTTTTAAAAATTAAAACTTTTTTTATTTGTTGTGCAAATTTTATTTTACCAATCTATTTCTTTTGTATATTTATTTTATTTTTATATTTGTTTTGAATGAAATTGGATCAATGACTGGTTACTAGCTCACCCGATTATCTTTATTACTCAAGTACGAAACCTTGGGGCACTAGATTGACGCATCTCTGAAACAAAACTCGTATATTAGTCTGTCCCCATTAACACTGAACCTAAGGACTACTTTCAAAGGAAACCTCTCTTGGTGAGAAAGATACCATGTCACTACCTGAAATCTTTTTTATGTTACACTAGTATTTTGCCCGCTCGTTGCGCGGCTCAGATAGAATTTATATAAAAATATATGTAGAAATAGGCATATCATAATGGTATATTCAGAATATATATAATAATCACAATCTAATGAAAAAAAAAACGAAAAATATATTGTATTTGTACACAGGTTTTGGCCATCTCTAGTTGGACTCGTTTTTTAATAAAATTTATTAGAAATGTGCGTAGAGAATCACGTCACAACAATTCATTTGAAATTTCCATAATAAACTATGTGCTCAAAAAAATTAATAAATATATTATATTTGAGTCGTATCGATTTTGAATGAAACTTACATTTAAACGTAGATAAAATAAGCATGTAGTAAGTGTGTACTCGGAATTTAAAAGACGTTATATTTAATATTTAATGTTATAAGAAAAAATAAAATATGAATAAATAATTATTATAATAAAATAATGATTTGAACTTAATAGTTGAAATCTCAGCCAGAAGTCACGTGCAACACTAAGAAGCTCTGCAATTAAGAGTTATACACAAAGCATTAGAGGTTTTTTGTTTGAGTTTTAAAGTATACTTAATGTGTGATTTGAATTAAGATTTTACTCTATTTTAATGAAGTATTGGGGTAATCATAGCCAACCCAAAGGAGGGGAGGAGGGGCTATCGCTCAAATCCAATCTCCTGAGAGCATTCACAGTCCATTCCTTATCTTTATCCATATAATTATACTAAAAATAACTACTTCTTCTCTCTCCTTTCAATTAAATAATATATTTTTATACCTTTTTCATTACCTTTTCTCTCTCCTTCACTCACAACCACTTTCAAAAATATTAAAAAATTTATAAGGATTGTACAGTGATTCTTCAAATATACCAATCCACAATAACATTTTCTCTCTCCTTCACTCACAACCACTCAAAATCATTCCATATAATATACCAAACACACTCACATGATTATAGGGCACGGGTTGTGAATGCTCTGAGTGGCCCAATTTTTTTTAATACTTATATATCATGTATTTTAAAAAAAAAATCCCAATAGAATTAACATATACACACTTTAAGTTAGTTTATTTTATCCAAATATGATTTGGGTTATACAATGTTATTGATCCATCACGCACTAACAATTTAAAACATATTAAAAATTAAAAGTGGTAACTTTTTTTATTGTTTGGAGGTCATTTTTCCAATTTGTCTCGGGCCCTTAAATTTTTAGTACCGACCTTTGGGTGCCTTACCTCGACCACTTGATCTTAGAATCATTGGTTTTTGTATGTTTATCTAAGTGGATAATGGCTTGAAACAATTTAAAATAATCAATTTAGTTAAATCATAAGACACCTCTATACTAATAAATAAAAATACATTTGAACATTTATCATCATCTAGACCATTTAATAATTGATTTTTTCGTTTCTCTCTCCTTTTAATTATAAACACTATATTAGTTATTTATTAATTAACTAAGCTAAAGACACATGTAACATACAGGTTTAATCCAAAAATATTATTTTGTTAAAAAGGTTCGTAAGTTATAATATTGTTGATAATACTTTATATATCGACTTTTATGTAAAGTTTTTAACATTAGTTACATCTAATATTAGTAGGTTTTATTTATTAATATTTATACATCTAAATAATGTATAATATGGAATGAAATAAACTTATAAATAAGAACTTTAAGTAATAAACAAATTAAATTAAACATGAAAAGCAATTTTTCAAATTCATAAACATCCAAAAATTTATTTGTATACAACATTTGATGTTTTGTTGGTGATTTTTCCATCGTTGTCTAATATTAATAATTTTAATCTCTCTTTACTTTTAACTCGAGATAATACAATATAGAGCTGACCACGATTCTTGTTTAAAAACAAACCAACTTTGAATAGCGATTGTCCTTGGCTCTTGTTTACTGTTATTGTAAAACAAACTGCTAACATGAACTGTCTTCTTTGAAATTAAAAAAAATCATTTTATGTGAAGGTGTCAAAGTCAACTATGGAATAAAAGAGCGATTTTTAATATTACTTTTCGATACATCAAAACAATTTACACACATATCAAACAAATTCCAATAAAACATAATAATAATATGATAATACACATAAAAAGAAATAAAGAAGTTTAAAAAGTAGAAACATGTAATACCTCTTCACAGATGGATTGCTGAAATAGATCACCTTCAAATCAAAAAAATGAAAGTAAATACAATTGTAAACAATGACAGGTTAAATCATAATTGCAAAGGATGAAAGCTCAAATATAACAAAAAAATATAGTTTGTTGAAGAAAACTTAATGAAACCGAAGCCAAAGTGAGAACATTGATGAAGTCTGTCGAATGCAATATCATCAGACTTTATAAAAACAATTCAGGAGGGTTGTAAAACTAGGATGGTTGAGAAATATTTTAAAATCGGGTTTGATTTAATTTCCAAAAAAGATACCCATGAATTCGTTCAAATTGGAGAGAAGTCCATAAAAAATCCCGTAACTTTTGTCAAGATTCGAATATAAACCGAGTATTTAATAGAAACACACAATCAAGGAATCGATTTC
The DNA here is from genome assembly GCA_024085815.1 of Flaveria linearis. Taxonomy (NCBI): domain Eukaryota; kingdom Viridiplantae; phylum Streptophyta; class Magnoliopsida; order Asterales; family Asteraceae; genus Flaveria; species Flaveria linearis. Next base: position 7,469,788 of record CM044005.1, on the reverse strand, counting down.
ATACATGAAGAAAATCATAAATATTTCTATACTTTTTGTTTGATGAATTATTTAAAAAAGAAGAAATATCGGGTATGATTTAATTTTTATAAAAACATGTTCTAATTTAGGGTTAAATTTTCAAATTTTTCTTAAAGATCTCTTGCATCAGAAGTTAATTTTAGTCAAATGAACCTAGAGTTCTAGACTAACACTAAGAACAGATACATATTTAGGCGGGAATTAAAAAAAATAGAGGGTTAAGAGAATGTCACGTGTCACTGAAGTTATTGTTTTATTAATAAGTATAGATAAGAATTCATAATTAAAATTTCAAATATGTTAACTTTAAATTTTCAAATGTGTAATACATGAGTTTATTTAATCCGTATAATATATTTAAGACATAACTTTTTATATTATAAATCATGTAACAGTAAACTTATTTAGCCCCTGTATTGCATGAGATTGTAACATGTTATACATATATTAAAAAACAACTTGTTATGAACGATAATATAGGCATGTCTTAGGTGTCGGTAAACATGTCCACTAAGATATGACCAAATGAGTGGGTTTTTGACCTTTAAGAAACATGACTCATAGATATTATACAATTGTAATATTCGATTCAAGCGTCTTATTATTTATTTATTTTATATAGTAAATATTAGATAGTATGACATTAGATAGCGTACCTTCATGGTTTTAAAACATGTATAATGAAACAATCTAAAGGGCTGTTTAATAATTTATGAATGATTAAATGTTGAATTAATAAGATATCTAAATCATTAAAAGGTGTGAACCACCTGAACAATTAAAAACTATTATATCATTTAACTCTTCCAAAAAAAAGCGATGTACAAAAACAATTAAAATGATTAATTTTCACCTATTTTTTACAAGATAAGTTCAGGTTTTCAATATATCAAAAATTAAAGTTACCGTTTTCGTTTAAAATGAAAAAGTAAAATGATTTTTATTGTATTTATCATAAATAATGACCCCCTTTTACATCCTTAATCCATTCAACTCATTATCCATATTCAATGTTTCTCAACGACTTCTAAATTAATTTTAAATTCACCTAACGCGTCTATTATATATGATTAGAACTTTCAACTTTTAAAAAAGGTATGCCCATTACACACTCAGATACCATTGAGCTAAATGTCCGTTTAATCATAATTAATAGAGTGTATTTTCTTTTTGTTCCAACCATTAAATTTACTTGGTGCCAACAAATTACTACATCATTGAAATAGAAGTAAAACTAATATTGGTTTTAATCTTATGACATTTAGTGATCACTCGATTAGTAGCCATCGTGGGGCTAGCACACATGATAAAGGCACGTTGTTTCTTAGGTGGAGGTCCAGGTTTGATACTAGACAAAGATGTATTTTTTTGGACGACAAGGTAATATTATATGTAGATGATTGTTAGAAAAGGCTAACCAAACATAAAAAAACAAGTAAAAGATAGAATCCAAAGAATCCAAAGAAATGAAAAATGTAAGATAGACTCAAAGATTAGCTCCGTCTTCAAGTCACTGACTTTAAATATAGTTTTCTAGCCATCCAAATTACCCAATAAGTAGAAGTTAGAATTCCTTTCACAACTAGTTTCTTCTTTTGTGTCAAATAACATTGATCAAGCCATATATATATATATATATATATATATATATATATATATATATATATTATATATATATATGGAAGTCTTCAAGATTTAATATGTTTGGCTCAGATAATTGTAACCATGTGAGATCGAATCGAGTTTCAAACTGCATATGCAACTCCACAATAGGTAAAAACATGATAAGTTGTTTCCATGTCTCTCGAACAAAATGGGCACATTATGAATGGAACCTCGAACCCTTTGTTAGGAAGGTTAACCCTAGTAGGTAACCTATCATGAAAAAGCCTTAAAACAAAAATGTTAATTTTCTTTGGTACACTTATATTCCATATTGTTTGCCATGAAACCTCTGGGAGTAGACCTGGCAAAATGGGCGGGCCGGGTCGGGTTAGGTGTCGGGTCAGGATGGGTTCGGGTCAAGACGGGTGCGGGTTAGGATGGGTTCAAGTAAGAAACGGGTCAGGATGGGTTCGGGTTAGAATGGGTTCGGGTCAGGATGGGTCGCGTCAAGACGTGTCAAATCCAAAAATATCAAAATTCTCAATTTTCCAACACAAACCATAAAAATAAACACATAAAAAACCTAATTTATTTAAATTCTATGAAATGATACAAGTCCATTAATTTTTCAACTAACATCCTCTATTTAGAAACACAAAATGTCCCCTAATTCACCCAAATTCAACCATCAATCATGGTATCTAAAAGCAAAAATAACTTCAATCAAGGTTCAGGAAGAGAAAATATGCATTTAAATGAGTGAAATTTACCAAGAATCCACATAAGCATTTAAACAAACACTTGGTGTGCATACTTGTACAGCACAAATGATACACTACTTTGGCCCAATTCAACAGTTTACACATTTCAATAGTTTACGCATTTCAACAGTTTCCTTGATTCAAATACTAAGATCCACCACATTTTATACATAACTCACACATAAACAATTAAACACCCATAAAATATAAATCAAAAGAACAATGAAATACTAACTATAAATTAAAAGACAAACCTTACGAATTTGGAGATGGCGATGGTCTGTGAACACAAATTGATGCTAATGATGATGGCGATGGCGATGTTTTATGTGCTGTTGACGTATTTTTGACGGAGATCCGACATAATAGGAGTGTGCTGTTGACGAATCGCGATGCTGAACGAAATCGCGATGTTAATCTGCGATGGTGAACAGAAATTCTTCAGATCTTGCTTCTTGCGATGGTGAATTGGGGAAGGACGATAGTGAATTGGGGAAGGACGGCGGTGAATTGCGATGGTGAAGGCCGATGGTGAAGTGGGGAACGTCGATGCTCTTGGATATTGCGATGGAAAGGTGGGCAACGCTTTGATTATATTCAGCCCATCCTGACTCGTTTTTATTTGTTCTAGCCCATTCTAACCCACTAAAATATTTAATTCTTATTTTATTGAGCCCATTAAAATCTACTAGTAAAATTTTATAATCCAAAACAACCCAATATATCATAATATTAACCCGTAATAATCCAAAACTTAAGACATGGGTCATTATTGCCAAGCCTATCTGAGAGCAATATTATTTCTAGCGACTTTCTTATTTGTTTGACCACAAAATCCTTTCAATCATCAAACTCCCATCTCCACAAATCACTATTGTTTGATCAAGGATGTTGACTGATTGTATCTTAAGGGATAAAAATTTTGATTCCTCCACCCCCATGCATCCCCTATTGGGCGTCTCCAATCCCACAACTAACTTTGATCTTGTTTCCTATATTTTATCAGGCAAAAATGTAATTAGAAGGTGTAGGTAGGAGTCGATAGGTCCTTAAAATATGGCGGTTACTATACCATGAAAAAAAAATCAGTTTTAAAAAAAGTTTTTCTTTTTCTTTTAAAACAAGTTTCAAAAACACTTTTTATGTAACGATAAAAACATATTTAAAAAGAAAAACTTTATGAAAATTAATATAACAATTTCTGAAGTTAAAAAAAAAATTTAATATCTTTTAAGATTGAAAATAGACCTAAACGAATCTAATTCAACCGGTTAAACTGATTTTTTCGGTTCAATTATCCTATTAAACCTATTAAACCATTTATCATACGGTTTATACGGATAACCGAACCGAAACAAGATTTTATATGACTATTAACAGAAGTGAAAACCAAATTTACGATTTGATTCAATTTTTACGGTTACAGATACGATTCGATTTTTGGTTATTTTTTGTTTTTGGCTTTTTTTAACACTCATAACCACTACAAATAAAAATAATAAAAGAAAAAATATAAAGACTAAAAGTAATAAGTATAAGTAAAAAAAACGTCAAAGTAAATTAACTAAAAAAACATCAAAAAAATGTCACTCCACTACCGATATTGTCAATTTTGAGTATAAGTTTTAGTATAAAAGTAAAAAAAAAAATCATAAAAGGTTAGCAGGAGTAGATATGTTTGATGCCTGGTGCGCTCTTTAACTTTGCATTAAATAAATAAAATTTAAAACCTTGTTAAAGTGAGACCCATATAAGAACTACATGGTTAGTTGTAAGAAAAATTACACCATTATGAACAAAATTGACAAGATTTTATGAACAAATTTTATCCGTAGCATTACATTTACAGATACTATAAAAAAATTTAACTTATGCAACTCTTCGTTATTTAGAGAGATTTGTGTTGCATACACTTACGTAATGGTCATTTGCTCATATATAAACGTTGGAGTCATTAGGTCACTATAAAGGTGTTTTGCAGTCACATAACAACGATCTAGTATAATAAGTAATCGAAAGAGGTAATTACATTTTATATAAAGGAAATATTATAATTTATTAACTACAACGAAAGTTTTTTAAATTTTTTAGAGATAGATGAATAATATTAGAACATGGTAGGCACATAAGTACATAACACGCATGATTAGGTCCCATTAAAAAGGGTCCTAATATTTAGACACCCACTTTTTTAAATCGACACCCCCCTATACGCCGCGTATGGGTCCATACGCGGCCCATACCCCGCGTATAGGGTACGCCATTAATGCGACATTAATGACTGACAACCGAAGTCACATCACTACACCTATACGGGGCGTATAGGTCCATACGCCACGTATAGGTCGGTGTCGATTTAAAAAGGAATATAAGCTATACGCCGCGTATGGTACCATACGCGGCGTATAGGTCCTCGGGCAACTATATCTTTCAAATTTTCTATTTTTTACACACACTTCAAAAAAAAACACTCTCGTATAGCACTATACTCCACGTATTGATCTTCGATTTTTCAACATCCAGGTACGTATTATTGTTCATACATCATTATTATGTTAATCGTTCATTGATTTAAACGTTAAAGTAGTGTTTTATGCCCCAAAATGCGTGATTTAAAAACTGGATTAAAGAACTATACGCTGGTACAGCCCCGCGTATAGGGCTATACGCAGCGTATAGTTCTTTGGTTGGGGACGAAGACAAATTGTTGTGTACCCTATACGCGGCGTATAGATATATACGCGGCGTATAGGGTATTGCAATACGCGACTTGGGGGCCATACGTGGGTCCCCTATACGCTGCGTATAGTCCTATACGCGGCGTATAGGGTCGGATTCGACCTATACGTTGCCCTGTGACCCATACGCTGCTACCCTATACGCCGCGTATAGCCCTATACGCGGCGTATAGGGTAAATATATATATACAAATACATATATATGTATATACGCATATACATATACATATACATATACATATACATATACATATACATATACATATACATATACATATACATATACATATACATATACATATACATATACATATACATATACATATATATGTATATACACATATACATATACATATATGTATATGTACATCTATACGTATACGTATACGTATACGTATACGTATATATGTACATATACATATATGTATATGTATATGTGTATATACATATATATGTATGTATACGTTGTTTTTGACCTATTTGTTCACCTGTGCAGATATGTCTTCCGATTCTGAGATTGAGGCTGACGTTGTTGACCATATTGCCGAGCATCCTTGGTTGCAGTTTGATGCCGGTTCCGTTGAGCACGCTAAGTGCTCAAAATTTATTCGGATGAAGATCGGTCATCAAAGGCCGTAGATTGGGAGGTGATGGCTGAGTTGGGAGAGCGCGATCGTCTTGCAGCTATTATCGGAGACGATACGCCGTGGAGACGTCTTTTTGAGATCGCATTCTTACCGTCCCACCGTGAGCTGGTAGTGGAGTTTTTATCCACATTTACATATATTCGTCCAGATGAGATGGTGGAGGACGATGAGCGATCGGAGATATCTTTTACGCTTTGTGGACATGCACATCAGATGTCCATTGAGCAGTTTGCAGTTGTCTCTGGGCTTTATTATGAGCCGGAGACTGTTACCCCTCTGTTCACTGAGGGTATTACTGAGATGGAGGAGGGCACATTGAGAGAGTGGTGGCCTGAGATTGCCGGAGGTCCGTTTCAGAGGACTAAGGGCAGGGTCACCGGCATTCGAGATCCTCTCATCCGTTATCTGCATCGGATGATCGCCACGTCCATCACGGGACGTGGCAAGAGTCGGGAGTGGTGTACCATTCCCGACTTATTTTACTTATACTGTTTGATTACGGGGACCAGGTGTAACCTGGCGAGGTGTTTGGCGGAGTATTTTGCTTCGTATTATCATCGGCAGGAGCGAGGAGCGGTGTACGGCGGCGCGTACATCACGTTGATTGCCCGATCTTTAGGTTATCTTCCTCGGCATCTTGGTGACGTGTCTCCGCCGATCGAGCCGGTGAGATTAGATCGTCGTACGCTATTCGGCATGCGTATTATACGCCAGTTTCCGGTTGGCATACGATTCTCTCTTCGACCTGGGGAGATCTGGCAGCCGGCACCAGTTCAGCAGCTCGGCCCCGTCGATCCACTGCAGCAGCACGGGCAGCCGCATGATCAGCCACCACCCGACGAGCAGCCACATGATCAGCCGCCTCCTCAGCCACATCAGCCGCCTCCTCAGCCTCAGATCCCACGACATATTTATAGAGAGGTGAGGCTGCCTGCACGTGTGGAGACATTGTTGCAGGATATGTCTAGGAGCTTACGGCAGCAGAGTCGACGGCTCGATCGCGTTGAGGATCTGATGGAGTGGCAGGTTCAGTCAGAGATGGCGCGGCGTTCTGGTACTGATCCTCCGCCGTTGCCACCGCCTCGAGATTACCCTGACTCCCCGTAGTTTTGTATTGTAATTTTTATTTTGTTATGTAATTTAAAAACTTTGTAAATATATTATCAGTTTATGTTTATCTTTTATGTTTATTATCAGTTTATGTTTATCTTTGTAAATATATACAGACATACAGACATACATACATACATACATACAGACATACATACATACAGACATACATACATACATACATACATACAGACATACATACATACATACATACATACATACATACAAACATACATACATACATACAGACATACATACATACATACATACATACAGACATACATACATACATACATACAACATACATACATACATACAGACATACATACATACATACATACATACATGCAGACATACATACATACATACATCCATACAGACATACATACATACAGACATACATACATACATACATACATACATACATACATACATACATACATACATACATACATACATACATACATACATACATACATACATACATACATACAGACATACATACATACAGACATACATACATACATACATACATACATACATACATACATACATACATACAGACAGACATACATACAGACATACATACATACATACATACATACATACATACATACATACATACATACATACATACATACATACATACAAACATACATACATACATACAGACATACAACATACATACATACATACATACAGACATACATACATACAGACATACATACATACATACATACATACATACAGACAGACATACATACAGACATACATACATACAGACATACATACATACATACATACATACATACATACATACATACATACATACATACATACATACATACATACATACAGACAGACATACATACATACACAAATACATACATACATACATACATACATACATACATACATACACAAATACATACATACACACATACATACAGACACACACATACATACATAAATAATTTTAATTCAAATTATATATATATTAAAACTCAAAAAATTAAAAAAAACATATACATATATAAACTATACGCCGCGTATAGACCCATACGCGGCGTATAGCTCAGTTCTCTTGCGACCACGTACAGTGCTCTTGCGACCAATTATTTTGTACTATACGTGGCGTATGGCCCCATACGCCACGTATAGTACAAAATAATTGGTGCTCATGCGACCACTACAGTCCTCTTGCGACCAATTATTTTGCACTATACGTGGCGTATGGATCCATACGCCACGTATAGTACAAAATAATTGGTGGTGTCAGATGTACTTTTTGTACTATGTACGATTACATGGTACATACGCTGCGTATAGGATTCTATACGTGGAAGACGTGGCAAGCCTATACGTAGCAAAAAAATTGGTAGCAAAAAAATCTGGTAGCAAAAAAATCGGATGTCCTTTTAAATTGGTAGGGATATACGACAACAAACGTCGTTCGTGGAAATTAGAGGTGCGAAGTGACGAACATAACCATGATCCTGCTCAACATATGGAGGGGCATCCTTTTGTAAGAAGGTTTTCTCAAAACGAATACAATTTGGTGGAGCAGCTTACTGATCAGAACATGGAGCCTCGTAGCATCTTATCAGCTATTAAAAAGCAAAATCCTAATAACGCATCAATAACCAGAGACGTATACAACGCTCAATATAAGATAAGGAGTGAAAGAAAAGTCGGTGAAACACCAATGCAAGTCTTAGAAAACCTTTTATCTATTAAAAGGTACGTTTATTACACCCGAGGTTTTTTTTTTTTCAATAGACTTAATTAAAATGAAGCCTAACTTGTATTTGTATCCTCACTTAACAACATCAATTTTCCTTCCTTTTTCAATTAAAAGGTATGTTTATTACACCCGAGAAGATCCCGATACTAATGTCGTAGAAGATATATTTTTTTGTCATCCTAAATCATACGACACTTGGCGTGCATTTCCGCACGTGCTGATGATAGACGCTACATATAAAACAAACATGTACAAGCTTCCGTTTATTCAGATTGTTGGTGTGACCTCCACACACAAGACATTTTGTGTTGCTCATGCGTTTATTAGCAAAGAACGGGAAGATAATTTTGAATGGGTGCTTAATAGATTGAAAGATACGTTAAGCAAGTGTATGGAGCCGCGCGTCATAATAACAGACAGAGATCTCGCTTTAATGAACGCATGTGTTAAAGTGTTTCCGAATGCTTCAAAGTGTTTATGCAGGTGGCATATTGATGAAAATATCGCGAAACACTGTAAAGCAAGTTTTACGAAAGATGACTGGAGAAAGTTTAAATATGCATGGGCACGTTTGTGTGAGTCTCCCACGGCGGAGATTTACGAGTATAACTATAACCTTCTTTACGAACGATTAGTTGAAGCGAATCGAGAAAGTAAGTTTTTATTATATTTTAATTATGTTTTATTATATTTTCAATATATAATTTAAGCGTGATTTATTATATTTTCAGAGGTATTGTCATATATAAACAGAAACTGGTTAGAGAGTTACAAAGAAATGTTTGTATCAGCCTGGACTAACTTGAACCGCAATTTTGGCCAACGCACAACAAATAGGGTGGAGAGTCAACATGCAAATTTAAAAAGATATCTTAAATCAACAAATAGCTCACTGGATAGACTTGTGGAGTTTGTAGATCAATTGGTGAACGCACAAGAGGTAAATTTAAAAGAAAGCTTTGAGACAAGCAAAATTAAAACCATGAATCATCATAAACTTCCGCTATTTGATTACTTAAGAGGCAAGGTTTCACACATAGCTCTTGATTTATTAGTTGCCGAAAACACTAAATTGCATGTGATGCGCTCTGCAAATGCAACATGTGGTTGTCATCTTTTCACTAGTTGTGGCTTGCCTTGTGCTTGTCGGCTGGAAAAATATGAACATTCTGGTAATAGTCGCTCCATCATTATCATTTTTCTATTAAAGTGACAAATTATGTATTAATTTATACTTTATAATGCAGGCACTAAAATTCCATTAGATGCAATTGACGTATTTTGGACGAAGCTTGATAACATTAAGCCATCATATACGGTGGATGAAAAAGTTGATGTTGAAGAAGAAATGGAACGGGTGAAACAAATAATGACACAACCCGCAGCTGTAAAATTTAGTTTGGTGGAAAAAATAAAAAAATTGTGTATCCATGGAAAAGTAACAAAAAAGCGCCTGTTGTTTAAACAGATATTCGCGGTCGTCCAACGTTAAAGGTTCAACAACAAAAGTACGACACTCAACAAAGTACGTGCGACATGCCGAGACATAGCTCGTTTATTGCGTCTCACATTTCCGGAAGAACAAGTTCAGCTGTAAAGCCCCAGAAGCCTGCCATGCAACGTAGTCGTTCAACCTCATCTAAAGTATCACGGGTACTAATGAGTTTTCTTCGATTGTCGGAGATAACCAATTAAACAATATAAACAGGTTAAAAAATTGGATTCCGTCAATCTTTCATCAGTATATTTCACGTATACGAGATGTGCGACCCGATGGAATTGTGGTTTTCGATCAATAGCTTTAGGCTTAGGGTTTGACGAAAATAAGTGGATGTATGTGCGGACACAGCTTTTAGAAGAGTTGGACAGACATGAATTGGAGTACAGAGAAGTTTTCGATACTTTGTACCCCGGACAGTATAACGAATTACGTCACACCATCGATTGGCAAAGTGTGGAACCTGCACCAGAAGAACATTGGATGATAATGCCGTATACGGGATTAGTGGTTGCTCAAAAGTTTGGGGTTATTCTTCATTTACTAAGCAATAATGGCTGTCAAACATTTTTTCCCATTATGGGCTGATCCGAAAACTGTCATGCCTCATCATGTCGTGTCGATTGTTCATGTCAACAACAATCATTTCGTCCACGTTAAGTTAGAAGGAGATTATCCGATGCCAACATTAAGTAATCTTTGGATTCTTAACCGAAGCGTACGTGCTGCAGAATGGGAGATTATGTATAGGATTCGTATCTCGAATACAACGCAATAATAGAGAATAACCGAGAACCCCCGGCTTATATAAATTTATTTTAATTTATAATTTGTAATATGCGAATTATATTTTAATTTTAATTTTATTATTGTATTCATATTGTATATATTAAAATAAAAACTCAAAAATTTAAAAAAATAAATATATAAGCTATACGCCGCGTATGGTTCCATACGCGGCGTATAGCTCTTCCACGTATGGGTCATAAGTCACGTATGGGTATAAAATGTCAAACCCTATACGCCACGTATGGACCCATACGCGCCGTATAGGGTATAAAACGTCAAATCAACAATGTACCCTATACGCCGCGTATGGACCCATACGCGGCGTATAGGGAACAGGGGTGTTGATTTAAAATTAAGGGGTGTCTAAATAAAGGGACCCTTAAAAAATAGCTCTTTCACCTACGTACACGATTGATTTAATTAACATGTCTATGTCATGATTCATACTTTGGTGCTTCAATAATTTCATACTCGTGAGTTGTGATTAGTCATTCAGATCAAGTAGTCAATAAAAGTGACTAGCTTTAGTTTTTGGATATTTTTATGATTCATAATTAAGTTTGTGATTTGACAGCCATGACAGGTTTTTAAATGGAAAATATAGGGTGTTATCTTATAAAGGGTGCTAATAAATAGACATCCAAAAATTTAAATCGACACCCCTCTATACGTCGCGTATGGGTCCATACGCGGCCCATGTCCGGCGTATAGGTATCGGCCATTAATGCGACATTAATGACTGACACCCGACGTCACATCAGTATACCTATACGGGGCGTATAGGCCCATACGCCACGTATAGTCGGTGTCGATTTAAAAAAGAATATAACGTATACGCCGCGTATGGACCCATACGCGGCGTATAGATCATCGTCCCATTATATCTTTCAAACTTTCTCATTTTTACACACACTCCGAAAAAAAACACTCTCGTATAGCACTATACTACACGTATTGATCTTCGATTTTTCTACATCCAGATACGTATTATTGTTCATACATCATTATTATGTTATCGTTCATTGATTTAAACGTTAAAGTAGTGTTTTATGCCCTATAATGCGTGATTTAAAAACTGGTATATAGAACTATACGTTGGTACAGCCCCGCGTATAGGTCTATACGCAGCGTATAGTTCTAGGGTTGGGGACGAAGACACATAGATGGGTATTCTATACGCGGCGTACAGATATATACGCGGCGTATAGGGTGTTGCAATACGTGACTTGTGGCCCATACGTGGGTCCCTTATACGCTGCGTATAGTCCTATACGCGGCGTATAGGTCGAGGTTGACCTGTACGTGGCCCTGTGACCCATACGCTGCTACCCTATACGCGGCGTATAGCCCTATACGCGGCGTATAGGGTAAATACATATACACATATACATTACACATACACATACACATACACATACACATACACATACACATACACATACACATACACATACACATACACATACACATACACGTACACATACACGTACACATACACGTACACATACACGTACACATACACGTACACATACACGTACACATACACGTACACATACACGTACACGTACACGTACACGTACGCGTACACGTACGCGTACACGTACGCGTACACGTACGCGTACACGTACGCGTACACGTACGCGTACACGTACGCGTACACGTACGCGTACGCGTACGCGTACGCGTACGCGTACGCGTACGCGTACGCGTACGCGTACGCGCAGTACGCGTACGCGCAGTACGCGTACGCGCAGTACGCGTACGCGCAGTACGCGTACGCGCAGTACGCGTACGCGCAGTACGCGTACGCGCAGTACGCGCGCGCGCGCGCGCGCGCGCGCGCGCGCGCGCGCGCGCGCCCACGCACGCATACACGCACGCATACACGCACGCATACACGCACGCATACACACGCATACACATACACATACACATACACATACACATACACATACACATACACATACACATACACATACACATACACATACACATACACATACACATACACATACATATATACATACAAATATACATATACATACACATATACATATTGTAACATTGCGTAGTTTTAAAAAAAAGTTGATTTTGTCGATATTGAATTCGAAAATTTCAATAATCCTAATAATAAAAATAAAATAATAATAATAATAATAATAATAATTAAAATAATACCGCTATTAATAATTAGTAAGGATTATAAATATATATATATATATATATATATATATATATATATATATAAGCATGTATTAAAAATTGGATTTAAAGGTTCAGGGGGTGATTATGCAATTTTTGAAACTTAAAACCAAAGTTTAAGACATAAAATACTAAATTTGAAACCGCAGGGACCGATTGTGTAAAATTTTAAAACCCACAGCCTTCCCCCTCGATTTTCCGGCGACTATTCCGGCACCCCTCCGACCGAACTCCGGCGAAGCGAAATCGATGAAATTACACACTTTCAAGCCACAAAACCGGTCCCAATGCATTCGTGGATGAGTTTCGAACCCAATGCAACCATTAAACACGTTTAAACCTCGAGATATTCGGATCCAAAGCTACCACATCGAAATCACAAAAATTCCCGACAAGAAATCAGTCAATTTACCCCATTTGAACCCCACAATCACACCGAAAGTTTCTTGGATCCAATTCTAATGGAATTCCAACAAAAACACGTGTTGAATCGGTCAAACAAACGGTTAAAATCTTCACTTTATTCTCGGATTCGATACCACTCAATAAACCCACTCAAACAACACCAAAACAAATTAAAGCTACAAAATCGATCATTATTACATACCCAATCGAACTCAGGTTTCAATTTCATCAAAAACAACCACAAACACAGAAATCGATCGGCACCTTCATCGCGACCTGCAACTCCGATTCTAACCAATTCCACTCGATTTTAATCGAAATTAACATAGGGGTTTCCATCTAGATCATCATTAGAAGGTTCCCCTAAGTTTAATTTGATTATCGTTGTGTTTTGAGCATCAACCGATTACCCCACGAGCCGCGACCTGTTCTTGAAGAGTTCAACCTCAATCGAACATCGTACGGGTAAATTACACACACATACATACTCGATACATCATGGGGAACAAAAGCCCCATGATGTCCGAAGCTATCTAAGTCGAATTCATGCTCAATTTGAGCTTTGATCGATCTAGGGCTCGAATTGGGTTTGGGGTTTTGGTATTATTGGTTTAAAAGAATTAAAACCGGATCATAACCGCGGCTTAGGCCTTCGGTTCACCGGTTCCATGCTTCCATTTCAAACAGAAGGTCCCGGGTTCGACCCCGGGCACCTACACTATTTTTTTAAGGCCTTTTAAGCCTTTAAAAAATTCAGAAAAAATTCTAAAAATCATAAAAACATTTTTACAAACATTAAAAATTTTAAAACCACTTAATTACTTTCTGAAATTTATTTTTATATCTTATTCATTTATTTTATTTGTTTTAAATAAATAAAATAACTAATTATGTTTCTACCATTTATAATTAGTGTATAATACATAATTATACAATAATAAATTGAACCCAATATATATACATAGTTATATATTATTCAATTACCGAAACAACTGTTATTTGAATAAATTACATTTTACATAATCGTATACAATTTATAACTCATGTATATAATTTACATACAATACATAGTTATGTTTACTTATGTATAAATGTATTATATACATATAATCATGTATATAACTATACATATAATTATATATAATTACTTGATTATATATAATTATGAATATAATTATACATATACAATTTATTAATAAATTGTATAAATGTATAACTTACACGTATAAATTTTTATTAAAATTCTTGACATAATCACTTTCAATAAATTCGTTTATTTCAAGACATTCAAACCAAATAAAATTAATTAATTTAAACTATCATTCAAGACCCAATGGAAATCCTAATACATTCCCAAATTCCCAAATCGTTATTATTCTAACTCGAGACACCGTTCCTTAGGTTAATCATAAGGAAATCGTTGGTGTCTAATCTATCACGTCCAAATTCAAATCTCATCAATCAAGTGAGTATTCATATCCCCTTTTTATATCATTTCCCATTTGGGGGAAATCATGTGATACAATATATTCAATCATGATATTCTATTGTTATTTCATTCTAATTCAATTCAAGACAGGTTATGTTATTACTTGCAATTATGTGAACATACTGTGATAAACTGGACGACAGTAAAACCCTAATTCAATCAATCAATCCTGGTATCAATGGTAGATCTACTGGTTTGGATAACCCACCCCACATGGCTTACGAGTGGTGATTATGCCAGAGGCAATTAGTCAATCTATGGTGTTTGTGTGGAGTCTATTATATGCAAGTGTCAAGTCAAGGGTTTATATTGTGTCGGTTTATCTATATGCTTCGCGGTTGCCATATAAGTCTTAATATTACCTTGTGAATTGAATTATTCTCGATGGATCAATCAATCAATCTATATGTATATTCAAAACTGTGATTACTCACCAGCTAACTCGTTAGCTGACTTTATTTTCTCACATGATTTCAGGTTAAGCAAGATAGTGGACTTCTACCTGCTCATTTAAGACCCGGACCTAGTTAAAATAAAAGACAATTACTATTTGTGGTTTCAATTGTTGTATTTGTGTATGTTGAACTTATATTATCATGTAATCCGATTTTAATATTATTTCCACTATTAGACAACCATGTGTTATGAACAATCAATCATTCCCTCGTCCGCTCCGTTGATTCCGCCGTCGGTCGGGGTGTGACAGATTGGTATCAGAGCCATGGTTATAGGGAATTAGGTTATTAGAAATGGAATGACCTAGACTATAACTAAGTACCTTTACACATGAGTTTTCTCATGTATTTTATGCCTAGATAGGATTTTATGTGTCTTACATGTTTATACTTGATTATGTGATTATCTGCTTTATGTGATTCTTCTTATACTTTGAATATATCAATATACACACGAATCTTAACTCATATTCTAAGGCATTGTGTGCCTAATTCAAGTGATTTCAAACTCCAAAACTCGATTGTTATTCATGTTTTCAAATCTCGTCAAAGTCCGTGTCATATGACCGAGAACATGCAATGCTGGAAGAGTGGGATACCTGTATCTTAAGGTGTTCTGTCTAGGCAAGGTATTCATATAACTTGATTACCTTACCTGGGAACCCTCGAGATGAGTATTCGCTTATAGGTACGCATGTCCTCATTAAGGTTGTGGTGGACACAAATACTTTGATAAGTCAACGTATTCGCTTTGGTTTGCGAACCGAACGTTTACACTCCTAACCTCTCATTGTTATTCTAAACAATCTCATTAACGATTTTATTATTTTGAAAAGTTTTAAAAAACCAATTACCCGTTTCTCATAGAGGTTTCTTCTTTCCATATTATACAGCATGTCTTCTCGTCAAAACCGCTCCCGATCTAGAAGCTCTGGCCGCAAGATTGCTGCTATAGTGGCACGTGAAGTTGCTGCGGTTATCCCAACACTGCTTACCCATTTGAACCAAGGCAACAACACCGTTCAAATCAAGCCGTACAAAACCCAACTGCACCAAACCCTCCACGAGTTTGTACTTACAAGCATTTCAATTCTTGCAATCCCACTAAGTTTAGCGGGACCGAAGGTGCCACCGGTCTTTTACAGTGGTTTGAGAGTATCGAGAACACTTTCCTCAATAGTGAGTGCCCCGAGAATCTCAAGGTTCGCTACGCTACAAGTGTTCTTCAAAAGAGAGCACTCACCTGGTGGAACGGTGAGAAACGAACCCGTGGAACTGAGGTCGCATTAGCATTGACGTGGGATGAAGTTAAGGAGCTCATGACTCGGGAATTCTGTCCGAGAAATGAAATTAAGAAATTGGAAGCTGAGTTCTGGGACTTAACTCAAGAAAGTGGAGAAAATCTAGCTTATACCAACCGATTTCATGAACTGAGTCTACTTGTTCCTCATCTGGTTACTCCTTTAACTCGGGCTATCGAGAAATACATCGGTGGTCTACCCATGCAAATTCAAGACACGGTGTGGGGTAGGAATCCTGCAACCTTGGAAGATACCATCCGGTTAGCTGCTCAGCTAACTGACAATCATGTCAAGGCTGGAACCCTGACTAGGAAGGGTGCTAAGAAGGTGCCCGGGAAACCCTCAGCTGAAACCCCTAAGGAGGAAAAACCTGAACCTTCTCAAAACAAGAAGAGGAAGGCTAAATCCCAAAACTTTGCTGTGATTACCCCTGCTGTGCCAATTAATCAAGTCCCTCCAACTCGTCAACCAACAGTAAACGACCAACCACCGATGAAAAAGCCATACGCTGGACCCTTTCCTCAATGTAACCACTGCAAGTATCACCATCCCGCTAACGTTCAATGTCGTCAATGCACCAATTATGGTCGTTTCGGCCATACATTCAACGTGTGCAAGAATACTGCAAGGGTTCCAGTTACCACACCCGACTGTTCAGCATACCCCGACAATCACACACGCAAGAGCTTGCTACCAATGCGGAGATCCTAACCATTTCCGCAACCAATGTCCGAAGCTTCTCAAGGCCGTCCCTGCAGCTCAAGGTCGAGCATTCAACATCAATGCCCAACAAGCTCAAGTTAGCAACGACGTGGTGAACGGTATGTTCCAAATTAATAATCAATACGCTTCGATTCTTTTTGACACCGGTGCAGATAAAAGCTTTGTATCCTTAGACTTTGAGCCCTTACTTGCTAGTGCCCGAACCAAGCTAGATAACCCCTTTACGGTAGAGATAGCTGACGGAAAACCCATTACAATTAATTCTGTCATTCCCGACTGTACTTTGAATCTAAGCGAGCATGATTTCCCTATCAATCTTATACCCATGCAACTGGGTAGTTTCGATGTTATAGTAGGCATGGACTGGTTATCAAAGAATCATGCCGAAGTAATTTGTCATGAAAAGACCATTCGTATCCCTCTCCCGACTGGAAGCATACTACAAATCTACGGGGAAAAACCTTACAAGGGGCTTAAACTCATGTCTTGTACCAAAGCTCAAAAGTACCTCCGCAAGCATTACGTGGCTTTCTTAGCTCATATCGTAAAGGCAGATGAGAAACCTAAGAAGATTGAAGACATTCCGGTTGTTCGAGAGTTTCCTGAAGTCTTTCCCGAAGATTTAACCGGTCTTCCTCCCGTTCGTCAAGTTGAATTCCGAATCGACCTTGTACCTGGTGCAACTCCGTGGCAAAATCTCCTTATCGACTTGCACCATCTGAGATGCAAGAACTTGCTAGCCAATTGCAAGAACTGTAAGACAAAGGATTCATTCGCCCGAACTCGTCACCATGGGGAGCTCCGGTATTATTCGTGAAGAAAAAGGATGGCTCATTCCGTATGTGCATTGACTATCGAGAGCTCAACAAACTCACAATCAAGAACCGTTACCCATTACCCAGAATCGACGATCTGTTTGATCAGCTTCAAGGAGCCACTCATTTTTCAAAGATCGATCTTCGTTCTGGTTATCACTAACTTCGTGTGCATGATGATGATATTCCAAAAACCGCTTTCCGAACGAGATATGGCCATTACGAGTTTACAGTGATGCCATTCGGGTTAACCAACGCACCGGCAGTATTCATGGATTTAATGAATCGCGTGTGTCGGCCATACCTAGACAATTCGTGATCGTATTCATCGACGACATCTTGATATACTCCAAATCAAAATCCGATCACGAGAATCACCTTCGTCTAATACTCGAACTTCTGAAGAAAGAGAAACTCTACGCCAAATTCTCAAAATGTGAATTCTGGCTTAATGAGGTTTAATTTCTGGGTCACATAGTAACAGCAAGGGAATTCACGTTGATCCTGCAAAGATCGAGGCAATAAAGAAATGGGGAGAACCTAAAACTCCTACAGAGATTCGTTCATTCCTTGGTCTAACCGGATATTATCGACGTTTTATTCCTAACTTCTCGAAGATTGCTGTGCCACTCACTGCTTTGACCCACAAGGATAAGCCTTTTTCGTGGGGGCCTGATCAAGAAAAAGCATTTCAAACCCTCAAGCAAAAGTTGTGTGAAGCGCCGATTTTAACACTTCCTGATGGAAACGACGATTTCGTTGTCTATTGTGACGCTTCAAAACAAGGTCTAGGTTGCGTTCTCATGCAGCGAGGCAAAGTTATAGCTTATGCTTCAAGACAATTGAAGATTCATGAGAAAAATTATACGACGCATGATCTTGAATTGGGTGCTGTCGTATTCGCACTCAAAATCTGGAGACACTATCTCTATGGCACTAAATGTGTTGTATTCACGATCATAAGAGTCTCCAGTACATCTTCAACCAAAAGGAGCTTAACATGAGGCAACGACGATGGGTCGAACTACTCAATGACTACGACTGTGAGATTCGTTACCACCCCGGTAAAGCTAATGTCGTAGCCGATGCATTAAGTCGTAAGGGCCAAGTTATGCTTCAAGTATTACCATTCAAACCGACCTTGTGACCCGTATACTCGAAGCTCAACACGAAGCAGTCATCGAGGGCAACATGTATGAGGAAATGTCATGCGGTGCTAACTCCAATTGGAAATCATCGGGGGCGGACTACTGTATTTCCTAATCGAATTTGGATTCCGAATCGCGATAATCTTCGAACAACTATCATGGATGAGGCTCATAAGGCTCGTTATTCTATTCATCCGGGAGCAGATAAGATGTTCATGAATCTTCGAACCAATATTGGTGGCCCGGCATGAAGAAGGATATAGCCTTGTATGTATCTAAAGACTCACGTGCTCCAAAGTCAAAGCCGAGCATCAACGTCCCTCTGGATTACTTGTACAACCCGAGGTTCCATTATGGAAATGGGAAAGCATATCCATGGATTTCATCACCAAGCTGCCTCGTACCGCTAGTGGTCACGATAGTATCTGGGTTATCATTGATCGATTGACTAAGTCGGCTCTTTCATTCCAATTCGGGAAGATTATCGAGTCGAGAAATTGACTCATATTTACATTAATGAAATAGTCAGTCGGCATGGTGTACCTTTAGATATTATTTCTGATCGTGATGGTCGTTTCATCTCTCATTTCTGGAAAAGTCTCCAAACAGCTCTCGGGACTCAACTGAATCTTAGCACAGCCTATCACCCCGCAAACCGACGGTCAGACGAAAGAACGATACAAACCCTCGAGGATATGCTCCGGCTTGTGTCATTGATTTCAGTGGATCGTGGGATTCTCATCTTCCGTTAATCGAATTTTCATACAACAATAGTTACCATACCAGCATCCAGATGGCACCATTTGAGGCCTTGTATGGCCGAAAGTGTCGATCTCCCATCTGTTGGTCTGAAGTTGGTGAATCACAGATTACTGTCCGGATTGATACAAGAAACAACCGACAAAATTCATAAGATCCGTGATACTTGGTCGCTGCTTGAAATTGTCAAAAGCATTATGCTGACAAAAGACGTAAGCCCATGGAATACAATGTCGGTGATCTCGTACTTCTTAAGGTGTCACCTTGGAAGGGAGTGATTCGCTTTGGAAAGAAAGGGAAGCTAGCACCTCGTTACGTGGGTCCATTCAAAGTGCTCGAGCGAATTGGGAAAATGGCCTACAAGCTTGAATTACCCCAGGAACTTAGCAATATACATCCGACGTTTCATGTGTCCAACCTCAAGAAATCTTGCCGATGAAAATCTCCACATTCCACTCGACGAAGTCCAGATTGATGAATCTATGCACTTTATTGAGAAACCTGTGGAAATTATGGATCGGGAAGTTAAACAACTCAAACGCAGTCGGATACCCATTGTCAAAGTTCGTTGGGAGTCTAAACGTGGGCCAGAGTACACCTGGGAACGTGAGGACCAAATGAAAACCAAGTACCCTCATCTGTTCGTTTCAGACTCCTCGTGATTAAATTTCAGGACGAAATTTCCTAAAGCAGGGAGACTGTAACATTGCGTAGTTTTAAAAAAAGTTGATTTTGTCGATATTGAATTCGAAAATTTCAATAATCCTAATATAAAAATAATATAATAACAATAATAATAATAATATTAAAATAATACGCTATTAATAATTAGTAGGATAGAAATATATATATATATATATATATATATATATATATATATATATAATCTATATAAGCATGTATTAAAATTGGATTTAAAGGTTCAGGGGTGATTATGCAATTTTTGAAACTTAAAACCAAAGTTTAAGACATAAAATATTAAATTTGAAACCGCAGGGATCGATTGTGTAAATTTAAAACCCACAGCCTTCCCCCTCGATTTTCCGACGACTATTCCCGGCACCCCTCCGGCCGAACTCCGGCGAAGCCAAATCGATGAAATTACACACTTTCAAGCCACAAAACGGTCCCAATGCATTCGTGGATGAGTTTCGAACCCAATGCAACCATTAAACACGTTTAAACCTCGAGATATTCGGATCCAAAGCTACCACATCGAAATCACAAAATTCCTGCAAGAAATCAGTCAATTTACCCCCTTTGAACCCCCCAATCACACCGAAAGTTTCTTGGATCCAATTCTAATGAAATTCCAACAAAAACACGTGTTGAATCGGTCAAACAAACGGTTAAAATCTCACTTATTCTCGGATTCGATACCACTCAATAAACCCACTCAAACAACATCAATAAACAAATTAAAGCTACAAATCGATCATTATTACATACCCAATCGAACTCAGTTTCATTTCATCAAAAACACCCAAACCAGAAATCGATCGACACCTTCATCGCGACCTTCAACTCCGATTCTAACCAACTTCCACTCGATTTTAATCGAAATAACATAGGGGTTCCATCTAGATCATCATTAGAAGGTTCCCCTAATTTTAATTTGATTATCGTTGTGTTTTGAGCATCAACCGATTACCCCACGAGCCGCGACCTGTTCTTGAAGAGTTCAACCTCAATCGAACATCGTACGGGTAATTACACACACATACATACTCGATACATCATGGGGAACAAAAGCCCCATGATGTCCGACTATCTAAGTCGAATTCATGCTCAATTTGAGCTTTGATCGATCTAGCTCGAATTGGGTTTTGGGGTTTTGGTATTATTGGTTTAAAGAATTAAAACCGGATCATAACCGCGGCTTAGGCCTTCGGTTCACCGTTCCATGCTTCCATTTCAAACAGAAGGTCCCGGTTTCGACTCCGGGCACCTACACTATTTTTTAAAGGCCTTTTAAGCCTTTAAAAATCAGAAAAATTCTAAAAATCATAAAAACATTTTTACAAACATTAAAAATTTTTAAAACCACTTATTACTTTCTGAAATTTATTTTTATATCTTATTCATTTATTTTATTTGTTTTAAATAAATAAAATAACTAATTATTTTCTACCAATTTATAATTAGTGTATAATACAAATATACAATAAATAAATTGAACCCAATATATATACATAGTTAATATTATTCAATTACCGAAACAACTGTTATTTGAATAAATTACATTTTACATAATCGTATACAATTATAACTCATGTATATAATTTACATACAATACATAGTTATGTTTACTTATGTATAAATGTATTATATACATATAATCATGTATATAACATACTATAATATATATATTAAACTTGATTATATATAATATGAATATAATTATACATATACAATTTATTAATAATTGTATAAATGTATAACTTACACGTATAAATTTTTATTAAAATTCTTGACATAATCACTTTCAATAATTCGTTTATTTCAAGACATTCAAACCAAATAAAATTAATTAATTTAAACTATCATTCAAGACCCAATGGAAATCCTAATACATTCCAAATTCCCAAATCGTTATTATTCTAACTCGAGACACCGTTCCTTAGGTTAATCATAAGGAAATCGTTGGTGTCTAATCTATCACGTCCAAATTCAAATCTCATCAATCAAGTGAGTATTCATATCCCCTTTTTATATCATTTCCATTTGGGGGAAATCATGTGATACAATATTCAATCATGATATTCTATTGTTATTTCATTCTAATTCATTCAAGACAGGTTATGTTATTACTTGCAATTATTGAACATACTGTGATAAACTGGACGACAGTAAAACCCTAATTCAATCATCAATCCTGGTATCAATGGTAGATCTACTGGTTTGGATAACCCACCCCACATGGCTTACGAGTGGTGATTATGCCAGAGGCAATTAGTCAATCTATGGTTTTGTGTGGAGTCTATTATATGCAAGTGTCAAGTCAAGGGGTTTATTGTGTCGGTTTATCTATATGCTTCGCGGTTGCCATATAGTCTTAATATTACCTTGTGAATTGAATTATCTCGATGGATCATCAATCAATCTATATGTATATTCAAAACTGTGATTACTCACCAGCTAACTCGTTAGCTGACTTTATTTTCTCACATGATTCAGGTTAAGCAAGATAGTGGACTTCTACCTGCTCATTTAAGACCCGACCTAGTTAAAATAAAGACAATTACTATTTGTGGTTTCAATTGTTGTATTTGTGTATGTTGAACTTATATTTATCATGTACCGATTTTAATATTATTTCCACTATTAGACACCATGTGTTATGAATAATCAATCATTCCCTCGTCCGCTCCGATGATTCCGCCGTCGGTCGGGGTGACACATATACACACATATCATATACATACACATATACATATACTATACATATACATATACATATACATATACCTATACATATACATATACATATACATATACATTACATATACATATACATATACATATACATATACTATACATATACATACATATACATATACATATACATATACATATACATATACATATACATATACATATACATATACATATACCATATACATATACATATACATATACATATACATATACATATACATATACATAGTATATCTTTATGTATATATATCTATACGTACACGTTGCTTTTGACCTATTTGTTTTCTTGTGCAGATATGTCTTCCGATTCTGATATTGAGGCTGACGTTGTTGACCACATGCTGAGCATCCTTGGCTGCAGTTTGAGGCCAGTTCCATGAGCACGCTAAGTGCTCAAATTTATTCGTATGAAGATCGGTTATCAAAAGGCCGTAGATTGGGAGGTTATGGCTGAGTTAGGAGAGCGCGATCGTCTTGCTGCTATTATCGGAGACGATACGCCGTGGAGACGTCTCTTTGAGATCGCGTTCTTACCACCGTGAGCTGGTAGTGGAGTTTTTTCCACATTTACCTATATTCGCCCAGATGAGATGGTGGAGGATGATGAGCGCTCGGAGATTTCTTTTATGCTTTGTGGACATGTACATGAGATGTCCATTGAGCAGTTTGCAGTTGTCTCGGGGCTTTATTATGAGCCGGAGACTGTTACCCCTCTGTTCACCGAGGGTATTACTGAGATGGAGGAGGGTACATTGAGAGAGTGGTGGCCTCAATTGTCGGAGGTCCGTTTCAGAGGACTAAAGGTAGGGTCACCGGCATTCGAGATCCTCTTATCCGTTATCTGCATCGGATGATCGCCCGTCCATCACGGGACGTGGCAAGTCGGGAGTGGTGTACCATTCCCGACTTATTTCACTTATACTGTTTGATTACGGGGACCAGGTGTAACCTGGCGAGATGTTTGGCGGAGTATTTTGCGTCGTATTATCATCGCCAGGAGCGAGGAGCGGTGTACGGCGGCGCGTACATCACGTTGATTGCCCGATCTTTAGGTTATCTTCCTCGGCATCTTAGTGACGTGTCTCCGCCGATCGAGCCGGTGAGATTAGATCGTAGTACGCTATTCGGCATGCGTATTATACGCCAGTTTCCGGTTGGCATACTTTCTCTCTTCGACCCGGGAGATCTGGCAGCCCGGCACCAGTTCAGCAGCTCGGCATTACCGATCCACTGCAGCAGCACGGGCAGCCGCATGATCAGCCACCACCCGACGAGCAGCCACATGATCCCGCCTCCTCAGCCACACACCGCCTCCTCAGCCT